>VZTU01031813.1:97672-114013 GCA_013400835.1 Zapornia atra
GGTGTGTGTGGGTGGGGGGGGGTGGTGTGCTGATGTTGAAGGGAGAGCCCTCTTTGCAGCTGCTGTGATCTGAAACTGCTAGCAAGACCTGAGGCCAAATCAGTTGGGAGCATTTTTGGGGTAACCTCAACCCAGATAAGGGGACAGGGTGGACTGAGGGTACTGTTTTGCCCTGGAGGTGGACTGCCTTTTACCACCACTGCATGCCCCATCCTGCTGGCAGAGCACCCCCACCTCCATGACCCCAGGACAGCTTACCTAGNTTGCCCTCCTGTTGCAGCCCACAGCCAGTGCCGATGGCAGAGTACTTCGTGCCGCCTGCTCCACCGCCCCCACCGCCCGTCATCCCCTCTGCGCAGACCGCCTTCGACAGCCCCATCTCTGCTCCCCCAGCGCTGGCCCCCGGCTCGGCTGCCCCCACCTCCTACGCGCCCTCTCCGCCTCCTGCACCCCCCGGCCCCTACTCTGCTTCCCCACCACAGGCTGGCCCCATGGGACCCCCAGTGGCACCTCCACCGCCGCCACCAGGGCCTCCTGCCATCAGCGCCTCACCGGCGCACTCGGCATCACCGCCAGCCCCAGCTGTGGAGCCCCGAAAGCCGCAGATCCCACTGATGCCCATGAGCGATGCCCGGAGCGACCTACTGGCAGCCATCCGCAGGGGTGAGCAGTGGCAGGGGGGAGAGCTGCAGAGAGGCAGGGATGGGTCTCCAATGTCATTGCCATCATGGCATAATACCTCTTGGCATAGAGTTGGGTAATGTTGGCTTCATTGGGTGGAAGATTAGCCCTGGGTGGCTAGGTGGGGTGAAGATGATGGCACCCAGGTGGGACATGGGGAAGGAAAGTAATCCAATGGAGGGGATTGGAGGGAGGTGGGGGAATCTCGTCACTGGAGATGGGGCAGAGCCCCACAGGGATGACTGGCAGTTCTTTTGCATGCAGCCTCCTTCCAGGCTGCAGCAGACAATGTGCTCCAAGGTCTTTCCCGTTTCTGCACATCTTCAGGTTGAATGGCACATTTAACCTTGAAGAAGGTTCAACCTCTTCAGGTCAAGCACAAGCAGAGGAGCTGTGTTCTAATTATACAGCTTTACCTTCGCTTGCATCACATGAGCATCTGAAGAAGCCTTATAATTGTGTGCATCCTCCTGCAAGGGGGCTGCAGCCACCTCTCTGCAGACAATACTTTAAACTGGGGAGGATGCTGCATACCGGGTACACCCATAGGTGCTAGGCACATTGCTCCTAAAGCCTTCTTTCCCTTCCCTACTGCAGGAATCCAACTCCGGAAAGTTCAGGAGCAATGGGAACAAGAGGCCAAAAAAGAGCCTGTGGGAAACGATGTGGCGACGATCCTGTCGCGCCGGATCGCAGTGGAGTACAGCGAGTCCGACGACGACTCCGAGCTGGATGATAACGAGTGGTCAGACTGAGGGGCCCCTGGGGCTGGGCTGGCGCGGAGCTCCCCAGCTCTGTACCAGGTGTGTATAGGCACCTTCCCCAACGCCAACACTCGCAGGCAGCCCTGCTCATTCAGGAGCTTTGCTTTTACACCATGTTGAAAACCCTTCAGGCAGCAGCCGCACTGGTAGGATACACCTTGGAGGCAGTGAGACCAGAAATTAGCAGCACCTTCACATTTAATGACTTAAGAATGGTCTGAAGGAAGGTTAATGGAATTACTCCAGATTTACAGATGGAGCAAGACCAGAGACTGCCCCTGAGCGTGCTTTGCTAGGGAAGGGATACCAGGAGGCAGGAGTGCTTTTTCAGCTAGATGTTAAATGTCATAATGAGAGGCTCCTGGAGAAGAAGCCTTATTGAACAGCTGGTGTCACCATGGGCACACAGGGGTGGCCGTGCACTGGGTTTGGGGATGCTCTGCTGCCTGCATCTGTAGGATGGGGCAGCTCCAAAGGCTGTGTGTGGGCAGGAGCCTCCTTCCCCACAGAGCGCTGCACCATGTTTGGCAGCAGTCACATAGAGACGGTCACCATCATGCTGTCGCTCCTTGGAGAAGGCCAAGGTGGTGGTGACCTGAGCCCATTTCCATCCTTCTCCAGTTTTTTTGGAGAAGAGTGTGGAGGCAAGGCTTGTGCAGCTGGCAGGGAGATGCTGCACTTGCCCAGGCTTTGAAAGGTGCAATGCATGCTGTCCCCCTGGGAAAAGAGGGCTGCCAGGAAGGGAGCAGAGGTGTTCAGGGAGCTTCCCCAAGCCCAACTCTCCTCAGCTTAAGCACTACACGATTTCTGTGTTATTTTTTAAAAAAATGTATAGTTAGACAAAATGCTGCTTTTAGGTAAACTCAAAACATAGTTTGCAGCCCCACAAACTGTGCCCACACAATTGGGATCAACTCAGACTCAGGCGTTGATCCCTTCCTCTGGTTCGGATCCTGACTCATCCCTTACCCCACAGGTGGGCACTGATGGAGGAGCCTGGAGAGCTGGGCCACTGCCACAGTGTGAAAATACCAGTTTGCTCATCAAAATAGAACTTGAATCATCAAAGGCTTTTCACAGAGTTATGAAGGGAGGAGGTATGGGAAGGCAGAGTGAAGGGGTGGGGAATACTGAAAATATCATTGTCAGGAGTAAGAGCCTGCAGAGAGCTTGTAGAGGTTCTCCACCAGCAGAAAATGGATCAGGACCAGCCATGGACTTGCCCAACAGGGTGTCCCGAGGTCCTCCCTTGCATTCCCATACACCACAAGTCCCTAAATGGGGGAAAACTGTGTTCCCCACATTGCTTCTCTTCAGTGGAGGAGCGGGACTCTGAGCCCACCTCCTCAGCAGTCATGTATGCGATGGCTACAAAAGCAGTATTGTGACTATCTAGGTGAGACCACACCTGTGAGGGCCTAGCCGGGGCCCAAAAGGCTCGAAGGATGATGCTTAAATTTACTTTGAGAAATACTGAGCCATGCCCTGAGTATCCACTCATTCTCACCATCATGAGAAACCCTTCCCAGTGAGATGCAATGATCCCCCTGCCCAGCTGCAGAGAAATACCCCCAGGAGCCCTCCCTTCTCTTGACAGGCACAAAAATCTTGTCCCCTGGATGTGACACCTCCTGCATGTCCTCATCTGGGCTTCAAGCTGTGTTGCTGAGTCAGGGTCTTGAATGGAGGAACAGTGGGAATGTGGGAGAGGACAAAGGGTGGTTGGGGAAGGCTTCTGGGGCGATGGGGGTTGGGGGGGGAGGNATCTCTGCCATGCCACGGGCCACTTCCCCCAGGGGTTTTGGCCACCCTTTCCTTAGGGAAAGCTTCGCTGGGCTTCAGCAGGCCTCAGTGTCAGAGTGGGAACTGCAAATAAACCCCTTCATTTTAAGCCCAGAATTCCCAGTCTGGGCAGCATTGATGCCGTTGAGCTGTTTGGGCACTCACCCCACTCTGCTTGTTGAGGGGCAGCCTCTCCCAGCGTGAGGAAGACCTGGCAGTGTGTGATTAGCTGTATGGATCAGTCCCAGTTCCTATGCCGGCCTCCCGGGAGGCTGGCATGGAGGCTCTGCACCTGCCGTTTTACCAAGCTCCTGCTATGAGCAGGCAGGGCAGGGCAAGAAGCTGCAGAACATTGGGACACTGAATCAGTCACCTGCAAACCCCAAGGAAACAGGATTGACCAAAGGAAGCAGGGAGACATGGTCTCCTGCATGTAACCAGGAAAAGCCTGAACACCAGTTCACCAGGAGCTTTCCCTTCTGATATTGATCCTTTGAGAGGTAGAGAAACAGCTGCAAAAGCTTCCATCCAGAGCTGGTCACCTCTGCCCAGGCAGAGAGCCCCTGCGATGCCCAAGCTGGGCTATCCTTGGCAACGCAGCTGGGGTTTGACCCAGGGCAAGTTCAAAAGAAAGGCTTGTAAAAATCCAGAGTAGCATTTAAGAGACACCTGGTAGTATCTGCTGTGGGGTGAGATGAATACAGGTGCACTGTGACACTGTTTGTGTGGATCATTTAGAAGGGTTGATGACCCTTTGAGAGAGGGAGACTAGCAGAGGGCTGTCGGAGCTGCTCTTACCTGTTACAGTGGTCAAAGGCTGCAGGAACCTGGGTGGAGCTTGGGCAGAGCTGGTGAGTCCCACCAACACACGAAGGCAGGGAAGGGGCTCTGGGGCACGCAGGGCTAGCTTGTCCCTTGGTCTAGGTCCCAGTTCTGGGAAGCTGAGCTGATTCTGGTGGGAACTGGAGGGGAGCTGAGAGCTCCTAAGAGACTGGGACCCTCCTTTTTCATGCACTAGTTGCATTATGTGTATGACATGAAACTGATAATTCTGGTAGGACTCTGTTGGCATGTGGTGGGTTGGCATTGTCCCTGTAGCCTCCCACTTCCCTGTCACCTCATAGCAACTTTGCTACTCTTGGGATTGGCGGCAGTCAACCCATGCTACTATCAAGGCCAATGCCATTGCATGGCCAAGCGCTCGACAATCATTTAATTCAAGCCTTGCCTGCCCTGTGCACGGGTCACATCTGCAGAGTGGATGCACAGCTGGGAGCCTTAGGGGTGCAGGAAGCAAGGCTCAACCTTGTTTCTTCATGCTTTTGCACCATCATCTCCTCTTCGGACATGCCAGCACATCCTCCCTGTTCATATTCTGCTTTACAAATTCCAAGACCTGATATCACAAAACCATTCCACACACTCAAATCCAAAGCAAGACAACAGGACCAAAACCTCCTGGCATTGTCCATTGCTTGACAGCATCACAATCCAGCTTTTCCAAGGATCTGAACTACCTCAGCTCCACTGAAGCTGTCTTGACACTAGGAATGGGGCTGATCCATAGGTAGCCTTTCCCCAGCAAGATGTCTACATCAGAGCTCATTGCTCAGGTTTCTTGTGTAGCTGGTGGAGAATTAACTTGCACAGTCAGCGCAGGCTATAGACAGCCGTTTCTGGGCTGATCATGGTGCACCTTGCTCTTCCCAACTCTCTCCTGGCAGCACCAAGAGCCCCAATCTCATCATGCAGCCATTCCCGCAAGGCCAGCTCTGCTGGCAGGCCAACATCCTCAGTGCCTTTGCATGACAGACTCAGCCACATCTGAGAATTGCTGTATTTTAGGTGCATTCATCTATTTTATTTTTTTCCCATGTGATCTGTGAAATCCAGCACAAATGACACCAAATCCTTGGTTGGTCTGGGTTCGCTCTGCCAGAATTGGTTGGGCCGTACTAATTAACACTGGTTGCCTGACCCATATGCAGCACACTCAGTATTTTGTACATATGTGTCTATTTCCATATGCTCTTCCAGAAGTAGGCCGTGCTGTTACACAACCTGAAACGCTCAAATTCCCCTATCAGCCGATATAAAAGTGAATATTTAAATATTTTATCTAGCTTGGCAGCCATTAAAAACACAATCCAGGTCACAGATGATTGACTTCCTCCTCTCTCAACTGTACCAGAATTGGGCTGAGGAGATTCTCCTGTACATTAAGGTTATCATGTTCCATGTTAAAATATAGTGGTGGTGTTTCATTGCCAACAGATAACCATGGAGTGCCAAACATTTAATGAGCCCAACTGACCTCCTGAGACTCCCTCTTTCTATTTTATCTGCTTGCTTTCTCCTGCTTTCCAATTTATGGGCATAGATTAAAAAATTATAAATATGATTGCAAATTGGGGAAAAATGTATTCTGTGAGCATTAGAAAGAAATCCAGCTAGAATCAGCAGAAGAGTAAATAGGCCTGTTTGGGTCTGCTTACAGATATTAACAGAAGGCTGTAAATCTTGAGATCCATCAGGAATCTCTTGGACACCTCTGACTTGTCTGAGAAGGGATGTTATGGGGACTGTTGTGCCCTGTTGTTGCCTGTGAGGGCTACATCAGGTGTGAAGTCTGGTCTTACTCAAGTTTTGTGAAGGTTGGTGGAAGTCTGGCCATGTTCTCATCCTGGCATTGCACCCCCAGTGCTTCCCTGATTTTGAGATGGCCATTGATGCTGGTGACTTAGAGGATCAGAGCCTGAAGGAAGAAGGGACTGGGCAGTGTATAACTTTCCACCCTGGACAGAGACCCAGGCAGAAATGTGCATCACATTGTACAAGAGCCCCTGCTTTTGCAGCTGTTTCATCTGGGGAAGGTTTTGTTGTAGTGACAAATGCAAGGCTGAACGCAGCTTCTCCAGAGAGCTCCTTTCATATAAGAGCCCTCAATTTTCTTCCCAGAAATTTTTACATGTCTATCCCCCTTTCAAGACACCCAACAGCCTGGACAGAAGCTTTGCAGACTGCCCTGGAACAGAGCCTGCATTAACACCTCAGCTTTGCTGATAAGTGGAAGGTTTGCACTGGAGATGGTATTTCAGAGAGTGCTTTCTGAAGGGGCATGGTCAGCAGAGCCATACCATTTCCTTGTGGGTGGACCACAGAGAGCCATGGGAAGCACTCTCCATCACAGGATGCTAGCAAGGGGAGCATAGCTTGTTCTGTTCACCATGACCCCCATTCTCCTGTAGTAGTAGTTGTTTAGGGGTGTGGTTCTCTCAGCTGGCACATCACTTCACAGATCAAAAGCAAAAGGGCAAGGACTGTCCTGTGGAGTTTACAGCAAAGACCATATAACCTGCACTGCACTTTAGAAGTCTCAAATGCTCACTTACCCATTAATTAACCCTCAACTGGGTAGCAGCACCTCAAAGACTGTTGCCCCTTCCTTAGGTGACCCCACAACCAGCACTGCAAACACATTCCTGCCCCCACTGATGGCTGATAAGCCTCTTCTGGCCCTCCACTATCCCCACGCAGAAGTACCTGAGCAAAGTACAGGAGCACCAAGACGTGCTGGTTTTGTCTCTGAATGGGTTGCCATGCTCTCAGAATGGTCCCCACATGTCACAGAGCAATCTGCTCCTCTGGAATGAACACACGTGTGATAGGAGGTTCACCCAGATGCATCATTACAGCAGCCTGCCAACACTTCAAGCCGTCCAGAGAATTCGTGTGATGCCCAACTAGCTCACAGGAGGTGCCTTCCTTCAGGCACTTGTACCCCAGCCTACACTTCATAGTATTTCAGTCCTTTGGAGAGTCAAAGAGTGGGGGTTTTTTTGGTGAATCTGATCTTCCTTTAACAAACCCCAGACTTTCTAGGATCGCTTCCTCAAACTCCACTTCCTCCAGGTGAGAACTGCCCCTGCATTTTTATAGGGAAAGGAAAAAAAACCCACAACCAAGCAACAAACCCATCCCACAGTCAAGAACTTCAGCAAGGGGTTTGCCCCAAAGCCTTCAGTACCCTGCCCACAGGTAGGGTGGGAGGAGGACATGAGGATGTATGCAAGGGAGAACACCATCCTGGTGGTGTAACTAGACTGAGGCAGACCCTACAACTAGGGATGGGTTCTTGCTGTGGGAAATGTGAGACCTGGATGGGACATGCTTGACCATGGTGTCCCCAGAAGGCAATGTTGATGCGACATCAGTATTAATGTCTGTCTTGTATTTGTACAACACCCTCAGGTCACGGACATCTTAGCCCTACGTGATGGTAGATGTCCCATAGACACCCCTCCTGACAGGCATCTTCCCACAGATGTTACTTTCAGAGGTCCCTCCATAGCCTTTTGCTCTCAGCAGGAACAGACTTAAGTCTGCTGTTGGTCATTGCATTTGGGGCTTGTGAGCCCAAATGTGTGTGAAATGAGCCCTTCCCTGCACACCCCTCCCACCGTGGCAGTGCCACGGGACTGGGTTGGAACTGGGGAACTTTCAGCCCAGTGATAGCCCTCACACCTATCTGTGTGGAAAGTATTAGGAGTGCAGAGAGGAGGAAATAGCATGGTGTTTTAGGTTCGTTACGCTCCCACCACTCTGTACAAAATTATCTTCAGGTAGGTCAAACCTGCTGTAGAGCTACAAAGGGCAGTAGGGAGAATAAACCTGTCCTCCATGCATGTGTTGGACCATAGTGCAAGGCATGGGACTGAGCTGGGGCAGAAGGGAGCTGAGTCAGACCTCAGGTAAAGCTTTCTTGAGGTTAAGATGGAGGAGGTCTGAACTAGGTCACAGAGACTCTAGCACGGGAGGTCTTTGGGAAGTAGGTAGTCAAACACCAGAGAGGAGTGCTGTCCACGATCCTGTGTTGGGCAAGGGGACATGGAGGTACCCACAGGAGTTCTCTTCCAACCTGGCATCTGTATCTCATTCCTCTTTCAGGTTTGCAGTGCCACTCCTCAGGGATCTGTCCCAGCAGGTTACAGCCCCATAGCATTGCCCTTCAGCCAGGGCAGCTTGCTTGTGCTCCCCCTTCTCTGGTTTTGGTATTGACCCTCAAATGAAGTAAAGATAAAATATACCACAGAATAAACACCTGAGAGGGAAAGATGTGAATTAACTGCAGAAAACCAGGATAATGCAGGTCTTTCTGCTGTAATTCCATGGTTAGAAGGCAGCAGTTCCAGCAGCCCACTCCTCCAGACCATTTATGATCCACAGAATGCAGTCTGTAAGCCATGCTGGTACATCAAGCTGAACAATTTAAAAGTTACCCTTTGATTTGGGATAGCTGGGTTGAGGAAACTTAAACCAAACACCACCACCCCCTCAAAAATACCCCAAACAACTAAAAACCAACTCACCTGTCATTTCCAGAAGGAAAATCTATTCCATCTCCTTCACCTTGGCCAAAAGTCAGACCTGGCATTTCTTCCCAGCTAACCACCAAAAACTGGAGCAGTTATCACCATAGCCCCTCTCCAAAATCAGTTCCAAAGAAACTAGCATTTTAAACAACACATCAGCCCACAGTGCAACAAGGAAAGAACTCTTCTATCACCACAGGAAGTGCTTTTGCCCCTGAAGACCCCACCCCAGCTCAAGTTTTTCAAATCCCATCAATCCTCACCTGTTACCAGTGCTTGTGTGGGCATGATGCCTCAGCTGGGAACACTTACTCCATAGAAAGTCACTTCTTGCCATGGAAAAACCCAGCCATAACATTCTTGTGTTGGACACCAGTGGGCTTTGAGCCTCATGGCATTACTGTGACACACACTGAAGAGCTGCTGGTTTAAAGCCGGTAGCAGGCACATCTTCAGTACAGTCCTGCCAGCTCGCCAAAAATCACACTGTTAGGAGCATCCACCCTTAGCACAACCACCAAAGTTATCTTTATACTGAGATGTTTCAGGTCTGCTTTTAGTTCTGGACAGTTTTCCACGAGTGGGGCCTCTCTTTGTGGTGCTTTCACCTCAGGACAGAGCGGATTTGGAAAAAGAAAGAAAATCCCTGCCAAAAAGAACCTTGAGGAGCTGATGGCTCCTCATCCTAATAGGCTTCCTTCATTTTGGGGCTGCTTGACTTGCCCAGAGGAGTCTGACACAGGACATCCTCAGCGTGAGTTTGGGTTGATGATGAAGCATTGCTGGAGCTCTCCTCCCTTCTGCTTTCATCTGTGCCGAGTCGCGTGTGGGGCTTGGGTCTGGTGCTCCCGTCGGGAGAGCAGTGGGGCCACAGCGGCCTGGCAGCTCTTCGCTGGCCCAAGTGCCTTTCTGGGAGGTCCCCATTGCATGGCTGAGGAGCACAGGGCTTCACAGGCAGGTGGGCTCACCGAGCTGTGGACAGGCAGAGCATTTCCAAGCATTCCTGATGCTTGGCCTGTCCTCTCCTGGGTGGAAACCTGTATCTGTCCAGACCCCGAGGTACCTGCCAGGATTCCTCCTTCCCTGCACACAGGGTTTTACACCCGTGGCTGTGCAGGGGCAGAGCTGGGAGCAGCTTTTACTCCTGTCTTGGCCAACCCTAGGAGAACTTGCATGGGGACAGTACTCGAGAGGACATGGTAGGGCTGTGGGGAGGGGACAAAGCCTGTTGCTGCTTATCCGTGGGACATGAATGTGCTGGTGGCTTTGCTCTAGACTGCACACCTTGCTTCTGCAGTGGGAGGAGCATTCAGGCTGGAGAGGCAGGTGAGGACCATCTTCTGTTCTCATCTGGCAGTCCAGGGATCAAGGCTTGCCCAGCCTGGGCTAGGAGCACCTCAGACAACCCCAGAAGCCCTCTGCACTACCCAAACTCAGCATCTGTGAGGCAGGGAGACCCCCAGGAACATTGGGACAACCAGCATCAGCTTGAGCCAAGCATTTTAAAAGCAGTTTTCTCCCCCCTTGACACCAGCCATCCCTTGATACAGCCTGGATCTGGGGCTGGGGCTGGTCTTTGCCAAGGTCAGCTCCAGTTCTGCAGTGGTGGCACGGTGGGGACAGGAAGGTGCCGGCCTTGTGGCACCCTGTGGTTGGCTTCCCAGGGAGCTCAGCATTGGTGGGGTGGCCCTGATGATCCTGCAAAAAGCTTATTTTTTTAATACTGGCAGAAGTATTACCCGTGTTTCCTTCAACTGGCTGTTTGATGAAAGCAGCTGACAGGAGACAGGTGCCTCTCCCATGGGAGGGTCACCCAGTACAGGCCATGACTTGATTTCCATTATTATATAGTTGACATGAAGAAAGATGATGTTCACTGTCTAATGGGGTCTTTTAACCATGTGCACTTAGTCAATAGGTGAGTAGATGTTGCTGCTTGTATCTATCTACCGTACCCAGTTGCTACGTGTGAACAAGTGTATTTCCCCCCAGTGTTGTGGGTTCTGCCTGTCGTGAAATGATGACAGAGACGTAGGGACTATGTCGGTCGCAGCACGAGCTTTCTTCTGTACAGTGTAGAGAGGAAACCCGGAAAGACCTGAAGCACTGCTTGTAACTACATTTGTTCCAAAAATGTCATCTTAATCCCAAACTGTTGACACTTTATGCATGTGCTAATTAAAAAGAAAATTAAAAAATAAAGATTTTAAGAGGTTAAAGTAGATCTGGGCTCGGCTTTGTGTCAGCTTGCCCTCGCCGGGTCCCTTTGCTGTGCCTTATCAGCCCTGTGATACTCTGTTCTTTATTAGAAGCTGGGGCACAGAAGCAGCAGCAGCAAAGCTGCGATATCTCCACAGCCCTTCATTTGAGAAACCACCTCTCAAAGATCAGTTAATTCCCATGAGTATTTAATCCCTAACCGCCTGGGTGATTGGAGAGCAGAGGGCATCTTGCTGATGGAAAAGCCTCCATCCTTCTTGTGTGGAGGCTCCACGTGGCAGGAGGCATTCCTTCCCCACCCGTACAACTGACGCCTCGAGCTGCTTGTATCCTCAACCAGCTCATTGCCATCCAAGAGGAAACACAGACCCTGGGTGAAGGAAAGCACCCAGCTTCAGCTGAAATGAAAACACAGACACACACAGTATGGCACATACCTGGGACAGGAGCCCAGATCTTCAAATGCTTTAATTTATAACCTCTCCCCACCCCGCCCCCCTTTTTGGATATCCTCCTGACAAATCACTATAACAGTTTTATTTACAGTAATAAAAATAAATTACTCTTACAGATGAATGTATAATATTATACACAATAAGAGATACAGTGCAATAACATCATTGATTTGTTTTCACTCATTCATAAAGTGCATTGAAGGGGCTTGATTTAACCATAATTGAATGACAACTACACTTTTCTTTGAGATCACATCTCCCGGTCAAGTTAAAAGGCTAATGAAAACACTTAACATCAAAACAAGTTGCTGTGATGTGGCCTCATTCCTGGGGGAGCAGATAGGACAGGAGGCAGGGCTGGGAATGGGTTCGACCGACTCACACTCTGTTTGTCCACTGCTGAAGGTGGCTGCCACAGACCCTGCCTGAAGCCTGGCCAGGCTAATCTGGGTTTCAGAGCCTCAGGAGGGCAACTGGGGTTGGTGGTGACCACAGAGTGGCATCTGACCCTGGCCCACCCCAGTCCAGCTGAATCTCTTGCTGAGATTTGCCACCAGAAACTCATCCCTCCCTCCGAGCTGGAGGGTTTGCTCTCTGGGAAGGATGCTGTTTATCCTTCCTGGGACTGGATTCTGACCTACTCACAAAGGACATCAGAAATGAGCCCAGCCCTTGTCACTCTCTATATGACATGGAGGAAAGGCAAGACAGAGCTGAGACCAGGCTGTGGCAGACTTAAAAGGATGCCTGCCTTGCCAGCAGCAGCCAGCATTGCCTCTCATCTGTAGCCAGGATTCCTGCCCAGGCAGAAAAGCGCTTTTCGTGGGACAAGACAGATATTTTCCAACTCCCAGATCCTGCAATAAGATCACAAACCCATGCTAGCGATTTCAGTGACTATTGATTCAATGCACTGTCAGACTTCCAGCAACCCTTGTACTCCAATTGGTAAGGAATAGACTTGGTTTGGTCAGTTATGCCTGATATCAAGCAGGCAACTGTTCCCCTTGGAGCTGGAAGCAATCTATTCACATCCCTCAAAGTCAGAGACAGAAGAGCTTTGGACCTTTCATTATGATTTGGATCTTCTCCACTAAAAATCCAGTTTATCTCTGTAATGGTCTGTACTGCAGAGTTTCCCAATGGGAATGGGAAAGCTCCTTTCCTGGGGCTGCTGGGACCATGGAAAGGGCAGCACTTGGGGGATTCTGCAGTAGGCAACCGCATTTTTAGCAGGAGAGGTACAAGCAAAGCCATCAGCTGTACGGCAGCGTGACCGCCTCACCGAGAGAAAAGGTTGTGAGTTGAATGAAAAGCGTTGGAAGGAAATACCATGAGCATCGAGCAATTATTCCTATTAAAAGCAAGCTGCTAATTAATTGTTAACAATTGAGTTGTTGATGCTGATCAGTAGACATCAACACCAGTGATTACCAAGAAGGAGGTATCTCATCACCTACTGAGAACACTAATGGTTTCTTGAGGTTTTTGTTCAAAGTTCTGTTACAACTCTTCACTTGAGACAAACAATTTGTGGCTGCACCATCAGGACTGAGATCCTTGGGGTAACTTACTGATGGCTACTGCAGTGAAGTTGGCTAAAGAGAGGTGTTTTCATTGTTCAAGGTCCCACACTGAACAAAATGGGAAGGAAGATAAAAAAAACTCAGTACATTTCTTGGTAAAATCTATATATTTCACTAGCTTTTTAAATTTTCTTTTATATTATTTCTCAGCTGAAACACTCTGGGACAGAGACATGAGCTTGTTGTAAATGCACAACCTCACCAAGTCTCCATGAAACTCGTGTGGTTACATCCCATCCACCAACGACCCTGGCCTTGGCACAGTACACCTGAGGAATGTTTTCTCTTTCTTCCTCCTCCTCTCCCTTTCCTCATCCCCTCAACTGAAACAGCCAACAAAACCCATTTCATACCTATATTCCGCTTGCTACCAACTCACAGCAGAAAAGAAGCAGCCGGTGAATAAATCAATCCAGCAAGCAGTGTATTCATTTCCCTGGCTATGCCAGTCTGCCATAGGCTTGGGGCTGGGTAAATTCCCAGGACCACTTTTCTGCTTGTTTCTGCTGCTGTCCATCAAGACCAGCCCCTGCAGAGTCCAGAAGTGATGTAAGAGGAGCAAGGCTCTGACCCCTTCATCTTTTATCAAAGGCTAGTTGCAAAGCTCAGATTTTGAAGGTACAGTGGGGGTAGATGGGGCCCTTCTCCAGAGTGAGGACGTGTGCGTCTTCCCAAATAAATGCCAACCAGCCCTCTCCAAGCAGGTCCAGTTTCCACCTGGAGTGGCCACAGAGGCTCTGTGGGAATCAAAGGACACCTGCAAATTTCCATCAGCTAAAGGCCTTGCGCTTTGTGAAACGGCCACTGTCCCTTTGTATCTCTCCTGAACAGCACACTAATTAAGTCAATGGCTTTCACAGACCTCTTTTCTAGTGACATAGGAATCCCAGCCGGAGGAGGCTTACCAGTACATTCAACACCAGAAACTGGAGAATGATAGACCATATCCTGGTTGCTCTGTGTCCTTCTTTATGGCAACATGACCTCATCCAAAACCAGGCCTTGTATTCTGTACCAAACATGTCCCAAAGCCAGCGCTGAAGGACACAAGGGCATTCCCACCCTCCACACAGCATTACTAACTTGGTAAGTATTTTAAGGTTTTAAATCAGCTCTCCTGATGTCCAACATAAGGACGCTGCAACATACAATGCCATCATGATGGTCAACATTGCCATTGAAAATGTCTTCCAGTGGAGGATTGTCTTTAGGGGGGAAAAAAAAAAGCAAAGGTGCTGTAAAATGGTCAGAGGTGTTCGCAGTGCAATGCACGGCAAGTGGGTTCGTACCTGTTTATCTCCTTCCTCACTTCTTGCTTTCTCCTCTTTCCACTGATGAGAAAGGAAAGGGAAAACAGCAAGGGGAAAACCACCAAGAGAGCACATTATTTTTTGTTTTGGGGAAAGACTGCAAAAACACCTATTTATCAAAACTCTACTTCGAGGAGACTTTTTGCGACTTTTCCTGGAGCCCATCAAGCACTTGCAACAACTTCCATGGGCACCTTTAACAGGCCTCCAGGAGAGAGGTCCTAGACCATCACTTGAAAAATAATGAGACTGGCACCTCATACTAAATCCATGTGTGCCAAATATTTGCACCACATCTTGGTACTGACCGTGAGACAGAGTAGTGCAGCATAACACAAGTCTCCTCAGGGCAAGGACCAGAATTTAGGCAGCAGAGTTTCCCTTCCACAAAGCTGCTGTAAATGTGCTTGGCCAAGTACCAAGCATTTCTGTGAGGACATCTCCACCTCCCCTCAAACTTAGCTGTCTGGTAGGGACTGTGTCCTCAGCTTTAGCTCATCACATCCCAAATCTTCCTCCTACTGATGGGGAGGGCCATGGAAGAGAACTGTTTTCCATTGACTCTTCCATGCCTTTGTCCATGGATCCCTGGAACTGAGTTTCAAGTATACAATTAGACTCTAAAAAAAGAATGTGTTAAAATCAAAACCTTCAACAACAGGGAATTGACTGGAAAGCCAAGAAAATGGACATTTTTCATGACAAGTTTCCTGTAGAGCTGATTTCATTAGTCTGCATTTCACTTGAAGATACAATATGAGCTGCCCAGAGAAACAGGTGCTGTCTGCTAGCCCGGGTTGTGTAAAAACATTTCAAAATGCTCACAAAGTTTCAAAAATGGTTTAAACTGACTCTGCCTTGAGCTTTCACACTGAGTAACTGCAGGGCCCTGGCAGCACTTACAGAAGCCAGAGGAAATAAAATGAGCAAAGTGTTTATATATATATGTGTTACTCTTTCTTAAATATATATAAATATACTTTAAAATGGATGCTGATTCAATGTTGTGCCTACTGCCCATTGCCCAAGGTAGTTGAGAGAGAAAGGAAATTGAAAAAAGAGACTGGCCACCTTTCAAAGGTAGATGATAAGCCTCAGCCCCAGGCACACTTTGGAGATTCATAGTTTTCTCATGCGCACTTAGCTCCTAGGAGCAAGAAATTCATTGCACAGATCCAGAGAGAAAATACAGTTGTGCCCACATCCAGCCATAAAGTGACTTTGTACCCACAACAGCCTCCCAAGGCAAGAACGTTTCTGACTTCCACAAGACTACGGTGCACGCACACCCAGCTCTGCTGGCGGCACTGTCCTTGGGGTGTGTCGGTGGGAACCTTGGTCTGTTTTGACCATGGTGCAGCAGAACCCAGCTTCTGCTTTGGAGAGGGGCATTTTTGGATGCTGGGGATCACAGCGTCTTTCTTTAAAGGAGAATGATGTGTTTGGGACACTGGGTTGAGCTGGTGTGGGTGGGGACGGTCTGCTGCAACCGCCAAGCCTTTCCCGTGCCATGCCCCAGAGTAGCACCCACAACCTCTGCACTGAGGCACCCCTGGGCACTTCACCCCAAGCCCTGCCATCTCTCTGAAGGCTGCTCGGTTTCTTGCTTGCTTTTAAAGTGAACTATTAAGCGCACTGTTCCACTTTTGGCCAAAAAAAAGCACAAGATAAAGGACACTTCATCATGGTCTCACTAACACCACACAGCACATGATACAGTAGAGGAATGTGAGGGTACTGTAGCTTCTCTAATGAAGCAAGTTAAGCTGGCAGCATCCGGAGTGACACGCGTGACTACAGACACTTTCCTCTAGGCCTCCTGGCAAGCTCAGACCAGTCTTTGGGTGAAAACCCCATCCCAGGCCAACAATCAGCGTGGAAGGTAACGCATCACCCCAAACTGGGCAGGAGAGCCCATCCTCAGTCTGCCCAGAGCCTCGGGGTGCAGGGCACCCCGGCTGTCCTCGCCAAGTGCACCCCGTGAGCCCCCACCCTGCCCCACCTTTTTTCTTTTTTTCGTCTGTTGGGGGGGAGGGATGAACTCCCCGGGTCCCGCCCATCCCTGCGAGAGCCCGAAACAACCGGGCATCTCCTTAAAGTGCCTTTCGCCCTGCGGGTTCTCAAAGTGCTTTGCAAACGACACAGAAACAGAGAGGCACCTTCCCCCCCCC
>VZTU01031813.1:117085-157885 GCA_013400835.1 Zapornia atra
GCCCCGGCGGCTCGCAAAGGTGGCTGGGCACAGTTTATTTTTACCGCTTGTGCCGAGGGACACGAAGATCTGAAGGGGGAGGGGGTGGGGTGGGTTGCGTGTGTGTGATCTGGAGTGGTGTGGATCGGCTGCACTGCTCTTCAAGGGCAATGCCCAGGGACGGCAGTGCTGGTTCCCCTATGCCCCCAGGAGCCACCAGCTGGGGGTGTTCGGAGGTGGGGTGGAGGTGTCCGTGGAAGCAGGCTGGGGTAGATACATCTTCCCATGGGGGAGACATCACACCCCAGAGCCTTCACCCTGTGCAGGCTTTCTTCCAGCCAGCGTAAAAGCTCCGGTGAGGAGGATCAGCACACAGGAGGGTGGGACCTGCCTGAGGCTGATGGGTGCGGTGCTCTATCCCCCTTCCTGCACCACTGTACCCACCACCCCCAAGGTTTCCTTCCTGACCATTTGGTGAAGGATCACCCTGGAAAGGAACAAATCCCAAAGACATTACTATTTTTCCAGCCTCAAATGGCTCCATGGTTCAGAGAGGGAGCAGGTTCTTCAAAGTGGGAAGGCTGTGCTCCCGGATCAGCAACATTTCAGATATACCTTCTCCCCCCTTTTCCTGCTGGTTTCATAACGTTCCAGCCTTACTCCTTCATCCCTCTTCCTCTTCCAGACTGTAGCTATGCACTGCAGTGAGCTCAATGCTGGGAAGGATTTCCAGCTCCTGGTGTGCAAAGAGATTTAGGTGAATATCAGTGGTTTTGGCTGAACCCAGTCGTCCCAGTTAGGAGCATCTGGGTTCTTAATCAGGCCAAGCCCCATCCCTGGGGGACTTGAATCGTCATCTACCTGGGGCTGCCAGCCGCGTGACTGAACGCCGTTGTGTGCCGAGTGACATGAGCAGCATGAAAAGGGGCGGAGGAAATCTGAGCAAGGAGCTGAATGAATTCGCTCCCGCTCCCAGTAATTATGCACTGCCTGGGAAAGGGGAGGCGGGTGAGGAGCTTTGATTGACTCCCATCGGCAGCTGCCTCTGCCAGGAGGTGGGTGCAGGAGACAGGCTGGATCGAGCAGTTTGCGGCAGAGGGAATGAGGTGCAAGGTGCTGTGCAGGGATGCAGCCCATCCAGGGCCCCCAGGCTGTGATGAGTGCAGGCGGCCTCAGCCCACCCAGACTGGTGGGCCAGGAGAAGCTGCAGGTCTGAGCAGGGTCCTGCTGTCACCACCGGATCTGCCGGGGGCTGCCATATCCCCTGCCTGGCAGAGGTGAGCCCGCTGCTGCTCCAGGCAGCCTGTCCGGCTGAGTGGGGATGGACATGTGCAGATGCACTGTGCAACCCTCCAGAAGTGACCTCAAACACCCATTTGCTCCAGTCTGGCCCTCGGATCCTCCTGTCTGTAGCTGCCTCTTGCACTGCCCCGCACACCCCAAGGGGTCTTGGCTGACCCCAGATGCCACGGTCTTGCTGGCAGTTGGCTCGGACCTCCTTCTGCCTCCAGCATGCCCCCTGGCATCCTCACTCGCTGAGACGATCCAAACCCCCGGGTCTCTCCGTTGATCCCCAGCCCCCACAGAGACCATGGTAGCACTGAACCATCCTGTCATCTCCCTTCCCCTCCTTCAGTTCCTCCCCTCAATGTCCTGCCACAAGTTTGGCACAATCCCAGGATGTCCTCCCCACATCCTGCAGAGAGCCAGACCCTGCAAGTAGTACCTCCCTGCTCAGAAGGTGCCTTCTTTCCATACAGCATCAGCATGGGCTTCTTGCCCAGCAATCAGGCCTGCTTGGCCTCCTGCAACTGCCTGGGAAAGGGTGGCTCCATGTCTCCGATGAGATTTTGCGGGGATTTCACCACCTCATTGTGCTTCCCCTTGGCAACAGAGGCTGAAGGAGGTCTCAAGGCTGTGCCAGCAGATCTCCAGCCCCCTCTCCCTTTGCAGGAGGAGGACATACACCATCTGATGTGCCAGCCACACCACTCCGTACGAGATTATTTCCCTATTAGCTGAGGAGTCATTTTAGGATGCCCCTAGACATTCTCAGAGGCACTGGGCACAGAGCGGCAGTGAAGGGACTGCCCTGATTCAGCAGCTGGAATGTTTGTCTGTTTACCTGTCTGTCTGAAAGCGGAAACTGTGACGGGGCAGCTGGGGCACCCTGGGAGTGTTGTGGTTTCCTAGAGGCACTGGTGACAAAAATGACATTTTAAACCAAGCACACTGCCCCCTGTGATGCCCCAATTGCGATTGGCACCGCATCTGTGTGGGAGCACCACAGCACACTGCGGTTGTAGTAACTGAGCATCTGCCTTCTGCAGTTGCATGTAACGTTCTGAGCTACCCGAGTATCTGCAAGGACATTCAGGTGATATATTAAGTTATAATCGGCTCTTTATCTATAGTCGAACGACAGACCACAGTGAGGAGTCAAAGTCAAAGCTAATCAAAGTCCCTAGCAAAAGCCTGACACTGTAATTACGCGGTGAGAGGCCGCCAGCCCAACCTGGGAATGCTCACTGAGGAGAAGGCTTTCCCTCATCATTTCCCATCTTCATCTCTCATCTTCCTTCCATGGCTTTTGGCCCCTGGGAGGAAGCCCAGTGCTAAACACATGCATGGTCTTGCCCCGGCACTGCTGGGGTGCCAACGTAGGTGTCAACCTGCAGCGGGGCTTGGCCCAGGACTCATCCTGCCTTAGAAATGGTGCTTTTTTGGTTAAAAACCAACTGGTGGTACAGAACTTGCTAAGAGAGACTACCTGTGATGCCAATAATCTGCAGAAACTGACGGGCTGGAGGCGTGTTTGTTGCTTTGAGTTGGTTTTGCAAACTGCAGCCGAAATGCCTTGAAAACTGTGGGCAAGGGGAGGGGGGGCTGGGCTTAGCCCCCCCTGGGCTACGCAACAATGTGCTGACACTGCGGGGCCTCACAGAGCCTGTTCAGGTGCATGCTGCTACTCACCGCGGGCTGTAATAAAACCCCACCTAGGACACGGTTGACAGAACAGATGTGCTGCAATTCTCCCTAATTATTTTTTCTCTGGCAGCATTCAAAGGGCCTTTGTTTATTTTCCTTGGGGAAACGGCATTGCCTCCCTGCCTCACACCAGCTTTTCCCACCTTTATCTCTCAACTCCTGCCAGGGCATCCCACAGCTGAGCTGGCAAACCCGTGAGCCTTAAAAACCCCTGGCCCCAAGACAGGCGCACAGAGCCGCACCGCTGGAAATTCACCTCTGGATTTATGCTGGTGTCTTTTCTACAGCGAGCGGGTGCAGCCTTATTTCAACGCCTCTGTTGTTCCCTATTACTCCGACGGTGCTTGAAGAGCTATAAGAAGGAAAAGCGCGGCTATAATTAGCAGTGCTGACTAATCAGGGCAGCAAACAAGCACGCTGCACCCGTCAGCCTCCCCAAAAAGGGGCCGTCGGGGACCGCGCGCCGCTGGAGAACGCGTGAAGTCCTACATTCAAAGGCTTTGCATAATCTCTGCAGCTACGAGGTGGAAATGAGGCCATTTTCTTGCTGTTGCTGCTGCTGCTGGAGAGCGGGAACTTCTCCTGGCACTGCTACTCCTTCTGGGCCCCAGGCTCCCAGCCTGGCCAGAGGAAGGCCAGGGGTTTGGGGATGGGTTTGGGAGGTTGAGGTGCTGATGTCAAACCCGGCGCAGGAGGTAGAGGCAGGCAGGCAGGAATCTGACTTTATAAAACCATCCTTCTCCATTGAAAAGCAGTCAGTTTGGCTGGGAAAATCTCTCTTGCAGGTAGCTGGAATGGCACTGTTCGAGGGCCTGGCTTGCAGGAGCAACCTATGCCATCCTGCAGCACCGGAGAGACCCTACTCAGACCTCTTGGAGAGGGTAGACAATGGCAGGACAAGGGGGAATGGATTAAAACTAAAGGAAGGAAGGGTTAAATTAGATATTGGGGGGAAGTTTTTTACAGAGAGAGTGGTGAGGGACTGGAACAGCCTGCACAGAGAAGTGGTGGATGCCCCGTCCCTGGAAGTGTTCAAGGTCAGGTTGGATGGGGCCTTGGGCAACCTTATGTAGATCCAGGCCTGAGGTTGGTGGCCCTGCCTGTGGCAGGGGGGTTGGAGCTCTAGATCCTTGGGGTCCCTTCCAACCCATGCCATTCTATGACTCTATGATTCTATGATTCTACAGATGGACAGTTGGCATCTGCTGCACCGGAGAACACCAGTCCCAGCCTGTCCTGTGCTGCATGAGACCTTCCTGCACCAAAACGAGATATCCCTGGGATCTCCAGTGTGGGGATAGTGGGCACACCATGTCAGCATCCGGGTGCTGTGAGCGCTGCTCCATGTAGTGGCAGCTCCAGAGGGCTGCGGGCACCCTGGGGACGCTGAGTGTTGTCAGGGTTCCCATCGGTTGGGTCAGGCTCAGCTGTACTCTGGCAGCAGGTCCAGACTCCCAGGGCCACCCCTGCCCCAGGACAACCTGCATCCTCACATCCCACTGGCACCTGTGTGGGGACAGGTCCCTGCTGGCGCATGCACAGGGGACAGGACACCCCTCCTCCCAGCACTGATGAACAGGGGTAATGCCACACTGTGCCCAGGGGGGCAGGGGCATCCCTACAGGATTCAAAGGCTCCCTTTGACCTGTCTTCCCCATTCACACCAAGTACACAGGCCAATCCAAGGGGAAGATTTTTCTTCCCTCCCTGCAGTGACATTACCCCCCACCCCCACCAATGATTTTGCTCCAAGCCCTTTCCTGAGCCAGGAGAACATGTTTTGAAGCACCTTCGCTGGCATGCACCATGTCACCATATGTCAGCTCAGCTCTGGCGAGCAGGACTTGAGGAGTGGGGTTTTTTTCCCAAACAAAGGGCTTTTGCACTGTGTTTTTGTCCATATCCCAGGCTGTATTCAGTGCTTTGGCTGGCTACTGCATCAGGAGACACTGCGTTTCTCACCAAGTCACGGGGAACCCAGGGTGCAAGGCAAAATATTCGGGCAGATGATTGTGGTAATTAATAATTCACAATAACCTGATTTACCTGATGCAGCACAGAGGTGAGGAAGGTTTTCTGTCCTTTCAGAAGGGGCAAAATAAGAAAGATCCTTTAAAAAAAAAAAAAGCTCTTTCTAAAGCCAGGCTTGGAGCGAGCTGCTCTGGAACATCTCGTTGGCTGCAACCTGCCCTTGGGACCTGCAATAACACTTGAGCACGGGCAGAGACGCGGTGCTGGGGACCAGGAAGGTGCCAGGTCTGTGCAGAAAAGCCGTCGGCTGCACGGGGAGCAGGTTGGAAGAAATGTGAGAGAAAATCATTGGTACTGAAAGAAATCCTCAGCCGCTGTGCGCCGCTGGGGGTGGATATGTTGCTCCATCACAAGTGTTAAACCCCTGTGCCAATGCCTCCCGATGAACCAGCATGGGGGGCGGGGGGGGTGTGTGTGTTGGGCAGCCCACCCAGCGGGGAAAAAGCCCCCCGCAGCAGCGCTCAAAGGCCCTCCAGCATCCCCGGTTCCTCTCCTGCTGGGCAGGAAGGACGTTGGGTTTCATAAAACCTGGGGAACAAGTTCTCAGCTTTGAAGTTGAGCAAAAAGCAGCTCTGACACCCCCTCACCCCAGCACTGCCAGCCCTCTCAGTTTAATTGAGTTCAGCTCAGGCTTCTGACATTTTAACAGGATCCTATGTGGAGTCGGGGCACCCAGCTCCCCTCCGCAGGGGACCTGAGCACAGGCACGTGTCCTGGCGTGGAAACTTGAGGTGAGGTCGGGCTTCACCAGGAAAAGGTTGCAGCTGCTTACTCACAAGGGAAAGGATGTTTAAAAAAACCCCTTGGCTTGGGATAAAAAAATAAATTACTCTGAGTTTCGGAGAGTTGGAGGATGCTGCCTTCCCCCTGCCCTTCTGCTATCTGCCTGCCCCAGTCAGAGACCTGCCCAGGATGCTGCCCAAAAGGACCTAAAAATTGCCCCCCAAAACTATCACTATCAATAACAGCAACAACAAGACCAACTTCAGCCCCCTGCATATGTGAGGCTTGGTTGCACCCCCAGCTTTGGGCGTGGGTGTGAAGTCCTCATCCCATCTGTTATGCAGGTGACACCCATGAATATTATTATTATCTTATTTGTGCCCATGAATATTTCAGTAGGAGCGGAGAAGGTTTCCCAACTTTCCCTGGGAAATGGGGACGTTTGCAGGCAGCATCACTGCAGGCCATGGCTGCTGCGGGCACTGGGCTGGTCAGGAACCTGGGTCTCATCCTGACCTCCAGCCTGAGCCCAGCACAACCTGGGTTTTGGGGGTACAGAGGTATTTTCTCCTGCTCTGGCCATTACGTTTTCTCCTTGGGTACTACTGCCCAGGAATTTCCTCACGTACTACCAAGAGTGCAAACACCCAGCCAGAGCAGAGACCTGCTAAATAAACTAGGAATCTGCCTTCCCTATCCTCCGGGATGGGGTTTGAACCAGGAAAGTCCTCCAGTCCTCTGGTGCCAAATGAATTCCCTCTGCCCTGGGGACTATACCCCAGAGCTGTGCTGTGCCTCTCCCTGCTGATGCTGGAAGTCACTTGCTTGGGAAACATCTTCCCCCCCCCTCAAGACTCCCACAGCCAAATTTATGGCAGGAAGTTACTTGTCAGAGGAGGGAGAAAGTAGAAAACTGTGAGCAGGGAAAGACCCTCCAAACCCTGTAAACCTGCCAACTTTGAGTGGGCCGGGGAGGTCTAGGTGGGAGTTCCTAGGAGGAGGCTGGCAGCTTCCCTGTCACATGCCGAAGAACAGAAGCAGGGTACCTGGCATAGGTCACGCCTGGCCCCAGGGACAGCCATCCTGTGCTCAGCCAGGACAGAGTGCTGGCACTGACCCTGGCTGGCTGCACACTGCAGATCTGCCTCCCAACACCGGCAGAGAGCTGCAGTGATTTACACCGCGCAGCGCAGAGACTGTTTGCATCTGATCTGCCTTTATTTACCACCTGGGACTCCCCAGGCAGGGCCAGGGCAGCAGGACACTGTGGGAGGGCGAGGCAGAGGATTGCATCTTCCCATCCAGTTTTGAGCTATATTTTCCTTATTTTTGATTATTTTTTCCCCCAAAAGGTCAGGGCTCTTGTCAGAGCTAAAGTCACGATTGTCTTCCCTGATATCAGTGTAATCGTGTTTGATGAGTCACTTGTTTAACGGGAAGAGGCTGCTTGTTGCTATAGGGATGGTGACAGAGGGGAGAGGATCCCTTCATTACCCTAATCGCTGCTTGTGACAGGGAAAACATGACCCCAAACTACTCCAGGCCAAACTCACCTCCTGTCTCACTTTTTGACGCAATTTCATATACCGGACTCTCTCCCCAGCTGTGGAGCTGCGGGGATGCTCAGGGGCATTAGATGTGGGGGCATCGCAGGGCTGGGAGGTGGTGGGGAACTCGGAGGGACACAGATGAACACAGTGCTCGATGTGGGGCTTGGGTACCATTGGGAAGCTGGGAGCTGCAGGGGCTGCAGTAGCTTTGGGGTGATGGGAGGAGACACTGATGAGCTCCCCCCCACCAGCTGGTTAATCACCCATCCTACTTACACTATTTCTCTGTACTCTGGGGAAAAAAAGTGGCTCCTGGGAACACTCTGGCTGATCCCTTTGCAACACCACCAGTGCCCTGATTTGCAGAGGTGAGATGTTGGCAGTGCCGGGGAAGCTGCAGGTGTTTGTCACCTTTGGAAGTGAGGCCACAGCATCACCAGGTCCAGCTGCTGAGGTCACCAGAACCCATCTTCTCCCAGCTTGGTGCTAGCCAGACTTTCTCCCCACTGGGTTTCATGGCCATGGGACATCCCCACCCAGCAGTCAGGCACCCTCCAGGGATGCCCGCTCGGTCCCTGCACCCTTTGCTTCGCCTTCTCCCCTCCCACGCTGAGATTTAATCCCCACTTCGGTCCCAGGAGAGGCTCCTGGCCACTTCTACATGATAAATGGGGTGGGAATTCTGCCAGGTGCATCCCTGCAGCTCCCCACCACCATCGATGACCCATCACCATCTGCATGAAGTTTGGCAGAGGTCCTGCTCTCCCCTGGGATGTTCCCTGCTTTCCCAGCTCTTCATTAAGGAACCACTAATTACCACCACAGCGATCATCAATGCCATTTCACCACAATGCTCTCGTTCTGTGAGAACAGGCTACATTTATCTCCCATGCTCCTGCTGGGGATGCAGTTTGCCTGCTCACATTTTTTTCCTCCAGATCATGAGAATTTGGTGCCTCTGGGTGATGGGGAGGAGAGAGGGAGAAACCTCCAGCCTTCAGCTGTGCCTTCCTCCTAAAGCCTTCCTACTTGCTCTCTCCTGCAAGAGCAGGGTTTGAAGGGTCCCTTGCCGGGCTCCCTGAAGTGCTGGAAGGAACATCCCCTTCATAAATCCCACTGTGGAAAACAAAAGGTGGGAAAAACGAAAGAAGAATATCACCAAGTACCATCTAGCCTGACACCTTTCTGATGGGCAGCAATTGAGGCACTTCAGGAGAGCACATTTGTGGGTGCTCTGATGTCATGGTTGCATCCATGACCACAGGGAATGGTCTCTCCTGTCAGCTCTGTGTCCTCCAAGCAGCCGTGGCCCCATCAAGCCTAACCCCTCCAAGCTCTTTAGGAGTTGTTCACGCTGGCAGTGCCATGCCCTCGGATGGGAAATCACCTGGCCATTGAGCCCTCCACTCCACCTTGCTTGGCACGAGGCTCGGGGGGCCCGTGGCTTTCCTACACACAGGAAAACCTCAAACAGAGCTCGTCCTGGTGCAGCCCTGGGGACAGGGATGTAGTGGGGAGCGGCTGGCACCGGAAGAGATGTCAATGGGCAAACCCCACATTAGGTGAAGTGCTGGTCCCACGGGCATGGGGACCTGGCTCTGTTCTTCCAGGGCTCCCACACTGCCTGCCCGACTCATTTAACCGCCTGTGCAACACAGGCACTAGTGCAGACACCCACATTTTCTTAGTTCATGGTGACGCTGGCTCTGGCTGCTGCAGGGGCTTGCTGGTCCATTTCCCCCCACCCCCTACCCCACCACATCCAGGCCCCACCATGCCACTTCCCAAGCAGCAGCTCTCAGCCTCCCCATTTGTTTGGAAACAGGCTGCTGGGGGCGGCAGCACATGCGGGGCTGCAGCACGGCTCACATGCGGCTCTGTGACTTGGGGCCCCGGTGACGCTGACGGTGCAATACAGCTGCAAGCACCCGGGAGCAGGGGTGAACACTGCTCGGCTCCCTCCAGGACCCTGCCGGGACCAAGGTCCGGCCATCCCTGCCCCTGATGCCCAGCCCAGGCATGACTGCCCCGCACAGAGGGACACCCATGCCACCTGCACCAAGTGACACCCCTTTCCTCCCGCACTTGCTGCCTCTGACCCAGTTGAGACAACTGGGAGGTATTAGGGAGGCAGGAAGAGGCTCAGCTGGCGTCACGGCTGTGCAGCAGCCTGGCGCCCATGTTTTATTTATTTCCAGGCAGGTGAAAACTGCTGCAAAGATGACAGCAGAGAGCAAGGGCTAGGGGTGAGCTGCAGAGCCACAGGCAGCAGCGCCGGGCAGCCCGCAGCACCCAGCCCTGGCAGCCCCAGCAGGGTTTGTCCTCGTGAAACCCACACTGGGGGCTGTAGGGTGGCCACATGTCAGAGCAACCGCCTCACCAGCAGAAACTGGTTTCAAGGTCATTTTCATGTCTTACGCGCTGCATGTACCTCAGTGCTACACACACCTGCTGTAATGCTCCCCGGGAAGGAGGATGGATGTGGGTGAATCCCCGAAACTTGGTGCAGTGCTGCTCTTGCAGCCATGCCCCTCCTCTGCAGACCTCACTGTCCCCAGGGCTGCTGTGGCCGAAACCACCCCAGAGAGCCCAAGCCTCTGTCTGTTGGGAAGGCATCGGCAGTTCCCTGTGAGGTGTCTGTCCCCAGATCGGCCTCATTGAGGGTTCAAGTCCCTCAGGTCCTACCCTGTTGGATCCCTGTATCCCAAATCCTGCCTTGTTAGAGCCTCTTCACGCAAAATCCTACCTTGCTGAGTCCCAACCCGGCAGTCTCCATCCCTCAAATCTTGTCTCCCTGGGTCCCAGCACCCCAAGGCCTATGATCCCAGAAGAGACAGCCATGCCCACAACCCCTCTGTGCAGTGGGGAGTGGGATGCTGTGCAGCCATGCAACTAAACAACCATTAAAGACCGGTGCATAATTAAATCTGACCCAAAACTGCCAAGCTTGGGATCATCTGTGGCTGGGAGGCTGTTTCAGTGCGGGAAAAGGTCCCCCTACCTCCCCATCGGGTATTTCTTGAGATGCACAGGAGGCAAAAGAGCTTCTTTAAATAGCTGAGCACAGGAGGCAGCTTGCAGAGGTGGGAGCAGGAGGCAGCCATGGTCCTGCTGCTGAGGCTGTGGCTCTGAAGGTCGGCTCTGCACTCAGGCTCTGCCGGCTTCACGCTGGGATACCGCGGGCAAGCGAGCAAAGGGCTATTTTTAGCCGCTTGGCTTTTTAAGAAAACAAAACCCCATCCAGGAAAAAACACTGCTGATACAGTGGGAAAATAATCCCAGCCCTGGTGACAGTCCACAGGAGCATCCTGTGCCCTCCAGGGAGCATCCTTGCATCCTCCTCCAGCACCCACACATACCGTGTTGGGCTTAGGCAACCGACCCCCAGCCCTGGCTCATTGCAAATTTGAAGGGATGTAGGGGATGTGGTCTCCCAAGGCAGAGACCATTTGGATCACCTGCCTCTCGCTGGGAATAAGGAGGTCAATGCACAGGCCAGGTCAGAGCTGCTTCTCCATGCTCAGCCTGGCTGGGAGATGGATGTTGAGGCAGTAACTGGTGCCTCAGCTACAACCTTGAGTGAGTGCGGGAGAGGAAGCAGCCGGTGGTGAGGGTTTGTTTGCAGAGCACCTGAGAAAAGTGGAGGCCAAGGCTGCCCCGGAGCTGAGGGCATGGCAGGAGACCTGCTGTGGCAGCCTTGCTCAGCTCTTTGGGGCTTTTGGAGCTTTGGAGCTGTCCCTCGTGGGTTGGGTGCCCGCCTGGCAGCTTGGCCCATCCTTGCTCTGGTCAGCAGAGACACCGAGGTGTCCCACTGCTGGGCTGCCCGCAGGCACCTGCCTCCCTGACACTGCACCAACACAGCCAGGCAAAGCTGGGGGCAGAGGTCTTGCCCCTCAATGACAGTGCCACGGTGGCAAAGGGAGAAAAAGGAAATGCCTGGCTTCTCCTGGTGCCCCAGGGAGAGGTGATGCCAGGGAAGGCAGCAGCTGATGGTGCTGACTCAGGGAGCATTGGCTGCCAAGGGGCCGAGTGGCACTTTGAATCCATCAAAAGCATATCGGTTGAAGGGAGACCTCCATAAACGATTTCCACTGGGCTTGGAGAAAAATCAGGATGGGAAGGGATGGGATGAAACCCAAGGCAAGACCCAAAGAGTTAATTATCCCTAAACCTGTGACAGAGAGATGGAGAAGGGGGCTGCTGGTCAGGAGAGTGGCTGCTGGGTGGTTTTGGGGCATTCCGGCTGCTTGCACAAGTAGTAGCAGTGCTGGCTCCCTCCCAGCCAGACTCACCAGCCCAGCGTGTTATTTTCTTTTGGTGCTGAGATATAATTAGTGCCAGTTCTTCGGGAGCTGTCACTCACCATCATGCAACGTTCGTTTTTCTTAGGACTATGACTAACTGGCAAATGATTAAACAGGCTCGGGGAAGGAGGAGGGGGAAGTGAAATTCTTTTTTCCTTCCTGGGAAGAAAAAAAAAACCCACACAAAATCCAACCAACTTCAGGAGCTGCTTCGCAGCCCTGGAGAGCAGAATAAACTTTGACAGCACTCGAGGAGGGATGCGTGAGCCACCTGCCCATCACGCTGGGCAGCCCACGGCTCCTTCAGTGCACAGATGCTTGGAGCCATGGCTGGGGTGGTGGTAGTCGCCAAGATAATGCAACAACAAGAAGTCGTCAAGCCACCTTCCTGCCCCCAATACAGGAAAGATGTGGAACTGTTGGAGAGGGTTCAGAGGAGGCCACAAAGGTGATCAGAGGGCTGGAGCACATCCCCCACGGACAGAGGGTGAAGGAGCAGGGCTTGTTCAGCCTGGAGAAGAGAAGGCTGTGGGGGGACCTCATTGCAGCCTTCCAGTCCCTGAAGGGAGCAGAGAAACAGGAAGGGAATCGGCTTGGTAATGGGCAGATAATGGCAGGACAAGGGGGATGGAGTGAAGCTGAAGGAGGGAAGGGTTAGATTAGGTATGAGGGGGAAGTTCTGTCCAGAGAGAGTGGTGAGGTGCTGGATCATCCCTGGGGGTGTTCAAGGCCAGGTTGGATGAGGCCCTGGGCAACCTTGTGTAGATCCAGGCCTGGAGGTTGGTGTCTCTGCCTGTGGCAGGGGGATGGAACTCTGTGATCCTTGGGTTCCCTTCCAAACTGGATCAGTCTGTGATTCGATGATTCTAGGATTCTATGATTCCTGCCAACCTCCTGCTTTCTCCTTCCCGTTTTCCTGCCGCTCGCACCCACAGCTCTTATTTGCACTTCTGCTCCCAACCCCCAGTACAGCCCTTCTAACACAGCGAGTTGCTCAAAGCTCATCTTTCTAATGTCACTTGGAGGAAGGATGCTTCTCCCGGGGGACTGAAGGCAGCACAGCTCTAATTCCTGCCCTTTGCTGCGACCCGCAGCCCGTGCTGCAGCCGAGAGCAGAGCTGCAGCCTCCGGAGAGCCTGAAATTGGATCCCTCTCTTTCAGATGGGTTATTTTGGAGAGGTTTTGTGTTTTGTTAGAGGATATTTTTAGAAGAAGATAATGCGGTTGCCAGCTCTCATGGGAATTCGTCTGTCCCCGAGTCATCGCCATTGAAGCACTTGGCTCAAACTGCCGGGAAAGAAATTTTCCCAAATCCAGTAGTGTCCTTCTGCTGGGGGATGCATGGGAAACTTCGGAAAAAAACAAAGCTTGGTCTTTCTGCTGGGTCTGAGGCTCGAGGAACTGAGGTGCCCTAAAAATTCAAACCCGGGTTTGGCTTCAGTTTTATACAACCCATGAGAAACCAGGCAAATCAGGGTAAAATCTCCATCCAATTCTCCACTTAACTGCACCTTAGGGATAAAGGCAAGGAAAGCATTTCCATTTTGCTGTCTGATGGGTTCACACATCCTTTATAACCCTTTCCTGGCCTGAAGACTGGCTCTCTGATCCTCAGCACTTGTCCCCATGTTTTAGGGTACGCCCTAAACACCCGCCGCGAAGCTTTGAAAGGTGCCAGCAAGTGCCCTCAGCACAATGCTACGGTGGTGTCAGGGCTGTTCTGCCATTGGCACTGGCAGTTGGTACCAGGTTTGGCTCTCTCATGCTGAGGTGATGGCGAGGAATTTTGAAGGAATAAACTGGATTTTTTCCAAACTTGTGGCCTTTCGCTTGGAGAAATATTGTGAGTCAAAATCTGAAAATGAGCAGTAGAAAGAAAGAAAGAAAGAAAGAAGGAAAGAAAGGAAGAAAAGAAAGAAAAGGAAAGAAAGAAAAGGAAAGAAAAGGAAAGAAAGAAAAGGAAAGAAAGAAAGAGTGTAGAAAGAACTGCCAAGAATAACACTTTTCCCTCACCACCACCACGTCCTCTCTCTTATGATTCTCTGCGCCCTGGCCATTGAGGAGCTGGGGGTTTGCTGGTGCAAGGGTGGAACCAAAGGGACTAAGAGGAATTTTGCAACAGAGCAACCTCTTGGTGCTGATGTATTTTATCTTGGCTTGTCTGGGTGACTGGGAAGGGGAGGGGGGGGCTACAGGTGTGGTTTGGATGTGAAGAACACGTGACAAGTTGATGGTGTCCCTGTTACAGGCAAATATCCATCCACAGAGGTTCTGCTGCTGAGGGACTGTCCGTGATGCAGAGATGTGCTGCTGAGATGAGACTTTCCACCTACAACACTTCCCCCTGCCACCCCCTGAGCACGCAGAGTGCCCACGACCTGCAAGGACAGACAACGCTGCAGACCCGGTGCTTTCAAAACACTGAGAGTATTTCAAATTGCCCATCGCAAGAGAAAAAGGAATGAGGGACCTGAATTGTAGGGGATGCAAACGAGTCAAGACGAGGAGGTTTCGCAAGGTCTGAAATCTGTGCTGACACCAACACAAGGATCCTGGCCAAATAAATACATCTGTCCTGCTGGCTTTGACCGGGGTCTGTCACAGAAACACCTCCAAGATACCAGCTCTCTGCTTCCCACTGCCTCTGGGCACAGACGGCCAGCACAGCAGAGCTTCCTGCATGGTTTCCCTTCCTTCAGGCCATCCCTTCCCTTTCTTTACAGCGCAGTCCCTGTTTTCTGCTTTACTGCGCGGCGGTGACGCATCGCAGCCATGCAGACTGCTTGTCACCCAAGGAGACAACTGTACTAATGCACTGCTAATTAGGACAGTTAATTACAAAGTCAGTCAGCTCCCACTGAAAATGGCCTGCTCTTTCGTGTCTCTTTCTATGGGTAGAAATAGCTCCAGCCCAGTTTGACCTGAGTGTCATCCGTAGCCCAGTCTGGTGGTCAGCAGCTGCCCTGGGGTTCACTTGTGTTGGCCAGCTGGAGCTCCTGGTAGCTTGTCCCTTCCCACCCCAGGCCACATAAATGTCTCTTTCCATCACTACATTCCTCACACAATGGATTTTCTAAAGCAGCTATGCTCCAGATCAAACACCTTGAAAAAGAAACAAAGTCAGCGAGATGTGGGGCCTCTCCTGCTCTGGGTGCAGCTCTGCCTTTCCCTGCACTCCTGCCCTTCCTTTGTAGCCTTGTCACAGACTGTGACTTGGAAATCACCAGGGAAGACTCAGCTGGGCCCACCTGAATTTGTTTTCACAGGAATTGCTGCGTAACGTGTGCCTCCACTGCACGCCCCGGCTTTGGTGCAGCTCCCTGGGGCGGGCTCCAGGCACAGTGGAGGCTTCTTGGCAGCATGGTACTGAAAGCATTTCGCCCTCAATAAATCTGGGCCAAGGTATCTAGAGTAATACTTTGGGGGCTCTGATATTTTAAAGCCTTTGCAAATTCCTTCCTAGCTTCGACCTTCAGGTCCTGAGTCCTCCTCTGGATGTTTCTAAGCCGCTTTCTGTCCCAAGGCCCCTGTGCTTCACTCCTGCCCAAGCTGGCTCTGTCCCCATCACTGCAGGGGGGTGTCAGACAGCACCTGGCCCCACACCCATTGCCTCCCATGGTCCAGTCCCACTTCCCCGCACATATCCCGGTATGATACTCCCTGACCGAGGGAATATTGCCATCCGCGCCAGTGGTTTCTGTTTGTTACGTGCCTTGAGGAGCTCCCAGAAGACCTGACAACTGCTAGATGTGCTCAATCAGAAACCCACACCATGTCCTGTGGCTCCAACAACTTGCCCTTCCCTTCCAGGTGAGAAGGATCAAATTTCTTTTGTATTGTCTTCAGCAGACAAGGCTGAGAGGACACCTCATGCTATCCCACTGATGCAGCTCTGCATTTAATCCGATGCACCCTGACCTGTCGCTTACTGCCATCGAATCCCAGGGACCAGAGCAGACTGGCTGGGTGGGGGAAACAATCCCGCAGATGGGAGGGACTTTGCAGGGGCAGGAGGGAAAGGGAAACAGCCTGAAGGTTAATTAGTGTAACAAGAGCAAACGCTAGCAGGGTTTTCCATGTTGAGAGATAATTATGTTTCAGGGCACTGTTTCCTTTTGATGAATGCCGAGGACCACAATGGGAAGGTTTTACTTGTCTCAGGGGCCTTTGTTAGTCTATTTTCTTTCTTGCACCAATCAAGTATGATTTGTTTTAAACATGTCCTAAACCGAGCTGGCACGGTGACTTTAAAAGCTCTTGCTGGTAACTGAAACATGCTGAGCACAAAGCCCGGATCCCAACCAACCTCTGTTTCTGGAGTCCCCAGGGCAGAGCCTCTCCGCAAGCAGAGCCGAGGATCTGCTGGACTGGGAGTGCAATGCCAATGTGGGGTGCACTCAGGTTCTGCTGCTGGCTAGCAGAGACTGGCAGTCATCACGGCGAGGTCTTCACCCTCGCTCCAGTGCTAGGTTCTGAAGACCTGAAGTGCCAAGCTCAGCCCCCAAATCCCACTATCAGACCTGCCTTATTGGTGTACTCGACCCTAAAAGTCATGTTGCTTTCAGCTGGTCTGATTTTGGCTGTTTGCCCTCAGCAGCATTACTTCTGGGCAATACTCCTTCTAAAAGAGACTGAAAGTCAAACTCACACTCACCAGAGTTCAAATCAGCTCCAATCGCTTGTTGCTAACGGGTGACCCAGCAGGACAATGACCAGGCAGTACTGGGATTTAAAACACATTTTCAGAAGGCAGCTGTCATTTCCCAATCTCATTTACTTCCATTGTGTTCTGATCTTGTCCCATGAATTCCTATTCCTGGGAGCAGGCTTCGATCAAACTTCCCCCTTCTGAAAGGGAACACCACAGAAATGAAGACCCATCCTGCAAGGAACCCAAAAAGCTCAGAGCATACGGTACTGGTTTTGCTCTTAAATGTCACAGAATCACAAGGTTGGAAAAGACCTTCAAAAGACCAGTCCAACCGTTCCTGTCCTATACTAAATCACATCCCTGTGCACCTCATCTACCCATCTGTTAAACACACCCAGGGTCAGTGACTCAGCCACCTCCCTGGGCAGCCTGTTCCAGGCCCTGACAAGTCTTTCAGGGAAGAACATTTCCCTCACATCTGATCTGACCCTGCCCTGGTGCAGCTTGAGGCCATTTCCCCTTGTCCCATCTCCTGTCCCTTGGTTGAAGAGACCATCACCCACCTCTCTACACCCCCGTCAGGTCAGTGTAGGTGGGGAGAAGGTCTCCCCTCAGCCTTCTCTTCTCCAGGCTGAACACCCCCAGCTCCCTCAGCCGCTCCTCAGAGGATTTGCCCTCCAGTCCCTTCCCCAGCGTGACTGCCCTTCTCTGGACACACTTCAGGACCTCGATGTCCTTCTTATGGTGACAAGCCCAGAACTGTCTCCACTCTAGGTCAATCAGACAACATTTGCGGAAAAGCCTTGCCCAGTCCAACAGCAAAGGGTGAAATAGGGAGGAAGAAATTGCAGCGGGAAGGCAACAGCTGAGCTATGGAGAAGGATAAAAGACTTAAGGAATACCAGTGGTGGGATGGGTGGCAGGGGAAGAGGCCCTGCGTGACCTCTCCTTGGCTTACTAGCACATCAGTTACAATCTGTGGCACTGAATGAGTAATTTTCTCCTGGTTTAAACCACTTCTGTGTAGGCTATAGGATACAAATACAGCAGTCAGAAGTCCTCAGCCATGTACATAGAAGCTACGGTGGGTGAGCCACTAACCGATGGCTTTTCTTTCTGCCTCGAATAGCAGTTAAAGGAAAAGCACGTGGGCCACAGGCATTTGATCATACACGACCTTTATTGGAGACAGGTGGGGTCATTTATTATACAGAAGTAACATCACACCATTCTCTTCCAATTTAATTCTGTTTAGTCTCCTTATAAATCTGTAGCAAAAGTGCACTTTTAACAGTTTTTAATCTATAGCATATATCTTTCAATATTATCTCTCCGTCAGGTATTTTATTTGTAAAAATGTATCGCCAGATATACAAAATACATATCTAGTGTACTACATTAACTCTTGTATTTACTGTTTAGATTCTTTTTAACTCAGTGCTCTCTTTTTTTGCAAGACTTAGTGATGACAGGCTTCTGGTAGCGCTACCAGGAGGGGACTCACAGCTTGTGTCTCAAGGGGAGAAGACTCTTCGCCAGGAATGGTTTTCACAGAACAGGAACAAGATGACAAGAACGTTTGCTCTGATCCAACACAGCTCTTCAAATGACAGCGCTCCATGAGATAAAAAATACTTAAAAACAACCCCCAATGTCCGTATTTTGCCTGCCAGGAGGATGGAACCTGCACCCAGGCAGAATACAATGGTAATGGTTAATTTGCATTTTGAAATGCAAATTGAGTTAATTGCTAACATTTGATGAAACTGCTAACATTACATTTCTGGTCACGGTAAGAAGGAACAGGTACATACAGCCACCGCAAGGAACTCTTGGTGAAATGCTGTTTTCCTGAGGACAGTGTTTTGGTAAAGTATTTTCTATCCTGTACAAGCCCCAGAATTGCATAAGTTAAATGTCCTCGAGAACAACAATCACCGGGATACAGCACGAACGGCTGTGCTGGGAACAGCCACACAGAGGACAGCTCTTGTGTTACCTAACAAGATGAAGAAAGGAAAATACTCATTTCCACTGGTAGTTTAGAGCCAGCTGTGACAAGCTTTGGCACGGCAATAGGACTTCTAAAAAAAAATTACAGAAGATTTTCTGAGATTCTTTACAAACTTCTTAGTCTTTTCTTTCTAGTCATCCTTGAGATTATAATATATACACACATAACGGATAATTACTTAATTTCAGTCTTCAAAAGACTAACAATTTCCCCTGTTAAGCAAGGCCTGTAGAGGTAAAACAATCAAGCATTTTTAGGGCGTGTTACGGTTCCCAGATCGATACAAGTGTTACCAAGAGATAGTGAGGAACACATAGCGAGGTAACGGCCAGGGTGGATGCCTTCCTTCTCACACCTTTGTTACCTTGAAGACTAAGAACAACCGGATTAGTTACATAAGTAACACTTCCCTTGGTTAACCCTCCACAATTAGTGCTGTTTCTGTGTATTAGCATAGGTTCAGAACGCGAGCGGCATCAGTTCATGAGGGCTTGGGCGCAGCGCTGGACAAGGTCCTGTTTCAGAATGAGGGCACTTTTGGTTTACGCGATAGCTCCAAGTGAGGCCGTAACTTCAAACTTTGCACAGCAACTGGTTGCCAGACGTTAACTGCTTTTCTGCTCCCCTTAAACCTGTAGCGACACGGCTTTTGAGCCAAAAACTTCTGCTTTGAAAGAAAAACGCACAACAGCCGAGGCTGAACATGGACTGAGTGCTATACCTTCGGAGGAAGAAGCAGAACAGTAAAAATAAAAACTTAAAAAGAAGCAGTGCTGTTAGTGTTATCTAAACCCAAGATAATGCACAATGAGGAAAGGTACAATGCTGCAGAGAGGGTTTTTGTCTGTGGTTTGTGGGGGTTTTTTTTATAAAAATTACAGACTTGACATTTCCAATATGTCTTAGCTTTGTACTGCTTCTCAAGTCTGAGTCACCAAAAATATCCAGCAACCAGCTGCTGTTCATATCCTAAAATATGCCTTCAGCTGACACTGAATATTTAAATCATTCTGCTAAAATACAGAAAAACGACGATGGTAGAAACCAAGGTATAGCCTCAGGCCAACATTAAATGGTAAAAATTCTACAATGCTACTTTTTAAATCTCTTCTTCAGTCCATGAACAAATAAGCAGCTGGGTTTCAAGTAGAGGTAACACAGATTTTGGAAGATAGCACGTAAAAAAAAAAAAAGCCCAGAAAGAAAACTGGAACAAAAGCTCTTCTTGTCACGGCAGTCTGCACTAATCCTCCATGGAACGGCAGGGAGAAACCTTTACTCGCCCCGCCGGATCTGTCCTGGTCCTACAGCAACAACGAGGAACTGCTTCTGCTGTCACAAAAATGTTCCACTTGGACATATCTTGATCCCTTTTTTCTTTTACTTGTACACACGTTATCTCTTGCCTTAGTCTCTTGACTGGTAGAAGAGAATATATCCAGATTCCGAGTTTTTGGAAATGTCTGATGTTAACCCATAGAATTCTTCAATAGCCTGGGCATCAATTTTCTGAAAATTAAGGAGAGTCATAATCAGCCTCAGTCAAAACACCACCCTAAGAACCCCCTTCCCAGGCAAAGCATTACGTTCAGTTCTGGGGGATGACACTGAAAAGCCATGCAGCATTAATACAACAGTATTTCAGTATCACTGAATCCAACCAAATAGAACAAATATTTTTTCCACTTAATTCCTTATTCACTATTGAAAAAAAGGAACTCAAGGTGAGATAATAAACCTCTCAGAAGTGGTGTGGTCTTAAGCTGGGCTGTAACAAAAGGGATGAAGGAAAATGTATCCTTAAACGAGTACGTGGTATTTTTATACCTGCTTTCTTGGTCAGACTGGTGTTACCTTCCCTGACTGCAGAAATGAAAAAACACAGTCACTGCTCAGCAAAGAGGATTTCTGTACAGCTGGGAGTAAATAAGTACCGCTCTGAGCAGATTTAACATTCAGCTAGAACAACTTCTCTTAATGCAGAGAAGCCCTGCAAGTATTGCTGGTAATTATACCAAGAAATCTGTGGATCTCATCTGGTTGATGATCTTCCAGTCTTCCGAGAGCTTTCCTTCCTTAGGAGTCGCTGCTGCAACGCTCGCTGAAACATTATCACAGGTTTCGTGTTTTATGAGAAAACAATTACTTGCCACATGAATGGCATTCAATGGGCTGCTTACACTCAAAGCTGTGAACTCTCTGCAGAAAAGTAGGTTTTCATACTATACTCCCAACAGCAATTTTCATTTTATACTCTGACTCCAAAACGCCCACAGGGCATTTTAAAGGGCTTCTAAAGATGCAAGTTCTATAGTCTTGATCCCACTTGGAAGAACCGTTGGCTTCAGGGTACTGAATGTGATTCCACAGTCAGCGGAGAGCGAGTGTAGAGACCAAAACACTGACATAAAATACTCCCAAAGACCCGTGCTGCTCAGCACTCCACTGTGTTTTATTGTTTTAAAATACCTTTAGGACTCGATCCATGGCAATGAGAGGCTGAAGTAGCCTGAGTTTGTTGCAGAGGACCAAAGGGACACTACCCTCAAATTTCCCTTTATTCCTCAAGGAATAAAGTCGAGGAAGCAAAAAAATCCTCAGAACACAAGAGACTCTGGGTCAAACACCTGCTTTGATGCTGGGAGGGAACAGCGGAGACCAACTTGTGCCAATGATTTGTAAGTAAGGGACTGCGCTCCATCAAGGAGCTTCCTCAGCTGCAGCAGCAGTCTGGCCATGTGTTAAATTGCTGCTCCCTGCACTGGCTCCGGCAACCCCAGCGAACACAAAGGCACTGGCTTCCCAGCCTGCACAGCGCCGCATGTCGAGCCTTTTCTCTTCCCAGCCTCCGCCAAGCACAAGAAAACCAGACACAGTCACTAAGTTTTCAGAAGATGCATCAACTTGCATGACAGAGCTGCAGAAATTCTCCCTTCAATAGTTTTGTTAAAAGAAAACAAAAATTAGGGGGACCATCGTCACCCCCCTAATGCTTTGTCTTTCTCTCCATTCAGGGACTTCAGAGAAGCTGGAATACCATTCCAAGGACGTTTGCATTTTCACACCATTTATTAACATAACGTCTACTACAAGCTGTTAGATACACATTTTAAGAGAAAAATAGCAAAAAGAACATTCTTCAGTCCTTGCAATATATTTAGCAGACAACTCAAACATTTTATTTTCAGTGCCATCTCACTTGCCTTGCAATCAAGTCTATTTTCACCACTCATTCTGAATGCAACTCAAATGTTTGATATAGATTATTTCATCCTACAGATATTTTTAGTTCTATCATGGCAAAACTGACTTCCTTTTTTAATTTCACTATCCACAGAAAACACAGTAGAACTGAAAGAGGATTACATAGACTATTCTCCCATCTTTATTTGACCACATATACTGTGGACTGCAAAGTTTCACCCGGTTGTAGTTTCAGAGTAACGACGAGCCAATGGTTTCACAACTACTGTTAGAATTCTGCAGCTTCACCTGGCATTAAGATTATTGTTCCCATTAACTGAGCTTAAATATCCTTTGCTTACTTCCAGACAACTACTCTGAGTCCCCAAACCAAGTCCTTTTCTCCCATACCATTCATAGCATTTAACTGAAAGCTGCAAATCTCTGAACAAATATTTAAGTGAAGACATGGAATCGCTGTCCCCCTTTCCTCAATTTGGAGAACTCCTCGGATGGACTGTTCTCTCTCCGTTTCAGATAAACTGTGTCATCATGATGTAACACTTAGCTGTTCTAATGACAACACATCAAACTAGACAGAGATCATTTCCTCAGGTTTCTCAAGCCCTCCTGCTTGGTGTGGTATCCCATTCTGGACTGATTTGCCTCCTGGATTTGATTACAGTTGTTTTTCACATATGCTGTAGTATGTTTGATTACTATCTATCTTCTATTTAATGGAAAGCTGGCCTTCTAACCACATCCAAATAGATAAATAAATATGACTTCACCAGTGCTGACATTTAGCAAGTGGGTAATAAGCATAAACTCCCTCCCATTGACAGTTCAGAGCTGTTAATTCATAGCACTTGCCAAAGCCACAACAAACTGTTTCAACTGTGTTTAAGGGGAAAAAGCTTCTCCTCTGTGCTCTCTTTCAGTTGCAGTATCTGCAGCCAGGTATGAGGGCTTTGGACTCATCTTCTGGAGCCTGCTGACTTAACACCTGTCTTCTTGTGTAGTCAGTTCTCCCTAGAATATTAAGTCTAAATAGTTTTTTGATAAAAGCCACTTTCATGTTCTTACATTCTCTGAAGAGCAGAAAGCCCTGAACCCAGACACTTACGCAGAATCCACATTTGAGGGTCTTGGGTTGTTTAGGTTTTTTTTGCCACTCCATTTAAAAAGACAATCTCTGCGATGTCACATGTAGCAAACTGTTTCCTGTGATGTCATCTCATGGACAATCACAAGCGGTTTGAAAACCGTACTTAGTCAAGTTCAGAGTAGATAATGAAATTTTTAGGCAGCAGATGGAACCAACAAAAGCAGTTGCAGCTTTACTTCATTTTTTCCGTGACCAGCCCGTGGTAAGTAGGCTACTCCAGCCCTAGCAAGGAACGAACTCTCAGGAGCTGATGACTGAGCAGGGAGAGAGAATAAATGAGTAAAACTGTAGCTACTTCTTCCAACAGTCTGTAGCATCGGCAGGAGAGGAGCAGTCTCCACTTTCCTGTTCTCAATCACTGAATTGCCAGAAATTCAGGCGAGTTTGAGAAGGTTGAGGAAAGAGACAGGGTGGCACTTCCTAGACAGGGCGGTGAGAAGTAAGGTTTGTGTTCATAACATGCTTAGAAGGCAAGGGCAGCTATGATGGACACTCAATGAAGAGATCCAGCAGGAATCCTTGTGCTACACTCTTCAAAGGAGGTAGGGGAGCAACTGTTCATCAGAAAGGGTCAGTGACTGCAAAGGAGTCACATGCAAAACTTCCATGTGCAATTTTTCATTACCTCCACTGGTAGGAATAAGCAAAGCCTTATTTCTGTCACAGAAACAGGTAACACATGCAAACAGCAGCCAGGGAGAGTTTTCTAGCAGGGAAAGGAATCTTAAACTTCCAGATCTGCAGCTGGGGCACAGGTAGTGCTACAGGACAGGGCTACGTTCCTAATCCTCATCGAGACTCAAAGAACCATGGAAAACACCAAAAGTAGAAATTTCAGATCAGAGAGCTTTATTTTCTACAGCATTTTAGATAAACTCTAAAAGAAGATGAAAGTACAAAAAAAGAAAGCTGTGATTAAAGATAGAAAAGCAACTTAAAGGAGGAAAAAAAAAACCCAACCAAACACAAAAAAACCCCAAACCAAACAACCACCTCTCCAGGAGAGAAAAGCTACATTCTGGCTTGAGACAGCTCCTTGAATTTATTGTCCAGCAACAGACACGGTGTATTTAAAAGCTATGTTCTGGCACATCTGTGTAAGAGCCAATGGTGTTTGCAGATAAAAAGAAATTCCGTTTTGCCCTATTAGCTAAGACAGGACACAGAGATGAGTGACAAAACAAATACACAATAGCAAGATGGTTCCTTTACATCTACTTTTTAAACGGTGAAGTTTCTCTCCCAGATGGAGAAGACAGTGAATTCTTGGATTTAAAAACATTGACCACTAGTTCCAAAATTTGCTGACACAATGACGTACTTTGGCCGTGACAGAAACAGAAGAAAATAACCCTCAAAATACAGTAATAGGAGAAAGGCAACTGCTCAGAGTCGTACAGCTCTCCAAATCACCAGGAAGTCACCCCTGAGGCTCAAGGCTAAGCAAAGATTTATAAAAAACCAAACCCCTGGAGAATGTACTGCATTATCTTTAAATCAACATAAGCAAGGATTTTGCTGCACCCATTTAGACACTTAGCACCAGGCTAACCTTGAGCATGAGATCTGAGGCAAACAGGACATTTTTCTCACTACAAAAAGCAGTTCTACTATTTGATATTTGCTTGGTAACTATGGGAAACACAGATATATATAAATATTTTGGATGTTAGTCTTTAGAGATATATTAGTAGAAAATTCAAGGGAAAATTTGCTGGCCCAGACTGTTTAAACATTACTGCACGTAGTCCAGGTATCTCTGTATACCCTCAGTTCTCCCAAAGTCTTTACGCTTTTTCTACACTTCAATTTGTTGGGCAAAGCTCCCTACAGAAACCCCAAAGCTTAGAAGTTCTTAAATGCAGCAATGAAATGCAACTAGCACAAAGCAAATTCACAACACACTGGAGCCCCAAAAGGTGGGCTGAAATAACAGCATTTCTGATCTCGAGGAAGATACCGGTGGTATTCCAGCCCTCGCAGGCACACAGCACCCCGTGCGTGAGGTGCCAGCACAGCCCTCATGCTGGTTTGCCCTTCTCACTGCTGCTGTAACCAAGAAGCACAAAAATGCTGAATTTTGAATAATTCTGTGCATGTTTTGCTGAAATGCTTTCACAGGTGCAAAAGCTAATCCCAGACCCAAAACCAGAGCTGGAAAGCCATGCCGTCTACACTTGTTTTCCCCATGTATAAGCATACCTACCTCTACAATGTCATCATCAAACAGCAACCAAAAGCCATGGCTCTTCACAATGGTGATATAATGTCCACGATTTGGACCACTGCCGGGAAAAAGATGAGAAAAAAAAAAAGGGAATTGAAGACTTATTACTTTTCTGCCTACAAAGGCAGGACCACCATCCTCCTTTGTGATTCTAGCTGTTACTGGCAGAATTAGATTTCCCAGCTCTTAATGCTGTCTAGCACTACTCATAACATTGTTTAGGTCCTCAGGCTTTGCCAAATTGCCTAAATGAAAATTTCTGTCTTTGCTACTTGCCAAATATAATATATTCAAAATACACAATTCCATAAATATTTCAGATAGTCATACACCTATTTCAAAAAACAAAATTAAAAGCCAGTGCAATCACTGTTTTGTCACATTCACCACTGCTGAGTATTACAGAATCACGGACTGTTTTGGACTGGGAGGGATCTCAAAGCCCATCTAGCTTCAACTCCCTGCCATGGGTAGGGACAGCCTCCACCAACCGAGCCTGCCCAAAGCCCCATCCAACCCAGCCTTGAATGCCTTCAGGGATCCAGGGGCTTCCACGGCCTCTCTGGGCACCCTGTGCCAAGGCCTCCCCCCTCAGAGTAAAGAATTTCTTACTAACGTCCAACCTCACCCTGCCCTTGTGCAGCTTGAAGCCAGCACCCCGTGTCCTGTCCCTGCACTCCCTGGTAACCTGTAGGACCCCTTTAAGGATTGGTAGGCCATCTTTAGACCTCCCTGGAGCCTTCTCTTCTCCAGGCTGAACAAGCCCAACTCTCACAGCCTGTCTTCATATGACCAGCATTCTGACCACTGTTCAAAAATGTTAATAACTGTCTGGCTGAAGTATTTAATTTGCACAGGAGGGTTTTTTAAAAATTTTAATGTGGTTTAGCCTATGGCTGACTGCACACAGGCTTTCTGCAACTGTTTCAGGTGGCAATATCTCAGTGGGATTCTATCACCTTAACACTTACCCTGAAGAGAAGGGACAACAAAATGACCTAACTCAAAGTGAGATGGACCTGCAGAGTAAAGGCAGGCAGGCTGCCCTGAAAAGGAAGCAGTTTCGGATAATCAATTATATGGCTGGAAAGCTACGAGCTACTAACTTCACCCTCTGAGATGACACAGTGGGGGAAAAAAAAAAAAAAGAATCCCCTTCCCTGCTTTTTACTTAGCATCTATGTAAGGTTTTAACACAGTTATATTCCTAGCAGCTTTAGGCAAAATAAAGTACTTCTGTAGTTCTTCCAGAATGACTGATAAATGTAAACACACACCGTCACAGGATCAAACTTCTTTGTTTAGAGCAACTAAATGAAAAGTTAAACTATAAAGGAGAAATATTTTAAACTAGTTCTCAGAACTCAAATATTTATAAAATACCGTTTATCTTAAGTCTTCTCTAAGTTCCTAGTAAGAACTGAAACCAGGAGTCACAGGACACCTAAAAGCCCCGTCTTTAGGTTTGAGAGCAAAAAGCAAACCCAGTTAATACACGTAAATTACTGCTCACCATCATTAAAACATGTAAGTGTAGTTAAATGTATAGCAAATTAAGAAGCTACTGAAGAAAATGCATAGGATGAGATCTCAGAATGATCTAAATAAAAAATAGCACAACTGTATCACAGCAGAAATTACCAGTTGTATGTAGTTTGCTTATGCTAAATCTATGCCATATCAGCATGTTGATTAGATTGTCTTTCTTCTCACAAAGACACTTCAAAACCATTGTGTGTTGCAAGAATTATTTTTTTTAAAATCATACTTCCAGAAGGCAATTTTAAATATTTTTACCTTCCACGACTGCTTTTTTTTTCCCCAGAAGTGTTAGGATTTTTTTCCCTCTTTGCTTACAACAAATTAATAAAGAGGACAAGATTTAAAAAAAAATCAGCAGTACACACTTTATTCCACATGGTGGCACCAGCTTCTAAAGAAAAAACCCAAACTTCAATGGTTTCACAAGTTTCACAAGTTACCTGAGAACTGTAACTTAATTCTTTCCAAGATTTTTTTTATTTTTTAAATTAATTTAGCTTTCCTAGAAAATAAGGTTGGGGTTGTTTTGGGGTTTATATTAGTTTTGCTTTTGTAAAGACTGCTCTTACTTTGCTACAGCTCAAAGAAGCAACTTGTCCGAACTGCTCCCGTATTTGCAAGCTGAGAAGAGCACACCTGTGTCCTCAGAGAGCAAAATTTAAAGCAGTAAAAAAGTAGAAGAAAAAAAAAACAAAGATGGGAAAAAACCCCCACCCAGACTGAAGCCCTTCTTTAAAAACCAAAGCAAAACAAAACAAAGCAAGCCCTTTCAGACAACTCACTCTGACACTGCTGAGCATGCTCCCATACTGCCAGCCACCGGTATAAAAGAGCACATGGATGGCCAAACTCCTTTCAAATGTCAAGCAAAGGCATTTTAAGGTCCACAAAGCACAAACCCAACGTACCTGCCACAGTGAACAACTACAGCCACAAGGTCATACATTCTGTCAGGATTTGTAGCATCTCCTGAAGTGTTAAAGAGCCGGAGCTCCAAGGGAAAGACTACACGGTAGGAGAGTTTGGTGTATCGATGCAGCTGGTCCATGTATTTGAACCTTTTTAAGTGCAGAGCTAGAATCATGGGCAACTTTTTCACTCTCATTCTGAGCCACAAAAATATGTTAAACAAAAAACAAGGTATTAGCAGATCACCTAAAACAAAGCTTTGTTCAAGAACAGTTTTAATAGGAAGAAGCTTCCTAAAAGGCATCTAAACCAATGATTTTCAACAGGCTGCCTTGGTCACGTACGCTCTGGTGAGAGCAGGCAGCATCTATGCTGAAACATTAACTACACAACTGACCTCTGAATGCAGGACAACTGCCTATGCTGAAAACCTCAATTTTTCATCACATCAATGGGAAGAAAGAGATGGGATAAATATGCCTTGCTGTGACCAAGTATAAGGTGAGAAATAAGATATTTGGCATACAGCATTCATACTGGAAGCAGATGGGGTGGTTTTCAGTGGCTTTAAGATAATTAATACTAACTGGGGGAAATGCAAATGTCTGGAAGCATGAGATATAAGCTTTTCTGGGAGGAATACTAAATGAGTCTCTTAATTTCTCTCTGATAAGGTTACTACAAAGTTACTTGGTCTCTCCACTTTTCCTTACTCCCCCACCAAACAAGAGACCTAAACAGTCTTAGATTTTATTTTTACTGAATTCACAAGGTGTATTTTTCCAGCAGCTGCCTATTTTAATAGAATATTTATATTAGCCTGAATATTTTGAACCTTACCTCTTCTGCGCTTCTTGTTTACTGCGGCACTGCTCACAATAGTATTTATATTCACTGCATAGAGTTTCAGTATTACTAAATCCCCTGTGAAAATCAGAAAGTCAGATAAGCAGAGATATTCAGTCAGACCATCCAGTTAGAAGTTACTGCCATTAATGCTGAAAAAAGCCAAGTACTCGCAGAAGATTAAATTCCTCTTATTTGTTGTGCTCATACGTCCCAAACACATTTTAGATATATTTGTCCCAGTGTTGGGATGTAGTATCAATGTTCAGCTGAAAAAATCTGGAAATTACACCCTCAGGTATTAACTGTTTATTTTCTGGGCAGGAGTTGAAAGCGATAGGTGTCAGACATCAATAAGGTGATTATATTTTGGTTTCAGAGGTAGCCACTCCATGTTTTCTCTGGTGGCAGACACTAAGATCATTAACCACTGACATGCCAAAGTCTGGATATTCTTTAAATTCCCAGCAATTATCCATCCATTATCAGCTATTAAAAAGCCAGATGCTATATCCAACTTGCAGTATCCTAGCAGCTGATAACCCTTGGATCTAGCAAATAAATGGAGCAAATTTCTACTGGCAAAAAAACCCCACCAACCAACCTAACCACAAACATCAGGACCAGACAACTGAAATGCAATGACAATATTAAAATAAACAAGAATTTATTATGAAACCAAACATACCACGTTTAGCTTTGATAAAACCTGACTACGTGATGCTAAAACCCCTGCAGAAGAACTCAGTCTTAGCGGTACGTAGGAAATGCTCACGCTCATTAACTACGAAAAGCCGCTGAGAAACCAGCGGCTTCAAAAAGCCACGATAAGGATAAAATGAACAGAACACATTTAACCTAAGTGAAAGCCTAAAACTTTTGCACACTAGAGCAAGTAAGCTCCTCCCTTCTGAGCAAGGGCAGGTATTTTTTCCATTCCCAAATATTTCCATTTACCTTAGACAGTGTGTAATTGATGTATTTTGTTCCACATCAACCGATAGATCCAGAAAGTCCTCATCTTTGCTACTAACCTTGAAAAAAATAAGAAGAAATATTTCCTAACAGTTTAGAACTGTCTGATTTCTTTTAGCTGTTTCTGGGAGGCTGCAATGTCTTCGCTGCAAGCAGAGAGCTTGATGATAAAAAATACATACATACTCACACGGAGGGCCTTGCTTGACGTAAACTAAGTCTGAAGAAATAATCTCTGCTGTTACAATCCAGAGAGGAATATTTAGAAAAAACCCAAAAAACAAACCCAAAACCCAGGAAAAACCCCACAAAGAAACAAACCCAGAAAGCTTTCTTGCAAAACACTGCTCCCCCCCTTCAGTCTTCAAGACACATCTGTTTACTTCACTGGCAAAGCCATGTTTTTAAACTGTGCAGAGGTCTCAGAAGCTTTAACCATATCCCACTCTGCTTTGTAGTCTGATATAGCTTTCTGCTGCATTTCAGAGTTCAACAGCAAATGCTTAGAGGAAACGCAGAAACAGGCAGATGGGTTTTCAATTAAATGGGTTAGCAGTTAGCAAAACCATCTTTCCATTTGTGAACAGTCACATTTAATTTCAAAATTCTTGAGAGAGAATCTTATTAGTGTCAGTTTTAGAGCTTCTATTCACCACATTGCCATAATTTCAGCTTTTAAATGCCAAGAACAGTAATTTCAGTTGCAATCACTCTTGTCTTTCTTTCCTACCCCATCTGGGTTTTTCCTTTTCTTTCTTTCTTTTTTTTAGGAAATATTAAATCAGGCTTAGCACACGAGTAACTACAAATTCCTGGTCTGAAGGTGGAGTGGTTGTACTTCTAGACTTTGTGGCATTTCTGTTGCTTTATGGACCAGCCCCAAGAAGCACAGACTTCCAGTTCAATCCCAGAGTTAAATGAATAGTGAGCAACTCTCATGTAGAAACACAACATGAACTATCAATCACTGACACAGGAAATAACACAAAGACAAAAAGGCAGCTTGTATCAGCCAGGTGCAGACTGCCTTGATGGAAACAGGGAGGAGGAACAGAAAAAACACTACGCTTTTTCTGAGAAACATACCTTAATGAGTATTGGTTTGAACATAGAGGTGATACAGTCATAAAATAGGCTATGCTCCATATTTTAATAGAGAGAGTGCAATTTCATCTATCCTAATAAATGAAAAAGTGTGCTTAGTATTAGGGAAAATGATCCAGAACCTGTGAAAAATCTAAGAGGTTTGGTTTTGTTTTAAACGTACAGCCTCACAGTTAAGACATCTGGTTTCATTGGTTAGTGTTCCTTGGAAGATTTCATGGACCCACGTCAGATCAGTCTTGTCTCCTTCTTCACTCTCAGTGCTGCCGTTCTGGAGTTTGCCATTCTGCTTCTCCTGCTTTTTCTCTTCTTGTAGTAAGTCAGCAATAGTGTTAAGTAGGTAGTTTAGGAATTCATGTGCATCCTGCTGCATATAATTATCAAATAATTCTGGAAAGGAAGAGATCAAGGAGAATGATGAGATATAGGTACTTCATAAAACCGAGTTACTAGGCTTTTAGCAATCAGTGCATGCCCTACCCCCTTCTCTACCCTGTCACACAGTAGTGGGTTCAGCTACTCAAGAGTCTTTGAAGAATTATACTTTTGTTCTCACAACGGATGCCAAGTTATCCTCACCTATTCCTCAGGGGGCAAGAAACAAGCAGCTGAAAAATAACACAAATGAAACTCAGTCTGGTCATTTCTTGGAACTGAAGAAAACCAGGATTGGTTTTGCTTGGTTTTTTTGTTATGGGGCTGTTTGGCTTTTGTCCTTGGGGAGGGAGAGAGATGCAGAAATTCAGACATGTTGCCTCGGGCCATTAGCTCATTAAATCCAGCATCAAGGGGCAAAAATCCTCTGCTATAAGTATGTTATCTTTTAAAATTAAAGCAATGATGATAAATCAACATATGGAACTTTTCCACGCTATGTAGCCCTGGTAAATTACCACTGGCTCTCATCACAATTAATTTATCCAACCACAAATGTACCAAAGCAAGCTAAGAGTGGTTAAGCTTCCTCAGAATTCAACTCTGACCAACTTCATGAGAACTGTTCAGCTCATGACAATTTCTAGCTGCAATCCAAAGTATCCATCAGACCTCTACAGAACATGATGCCAACGTGGAATAACTGGAGTATTGAGATTCGCATAGAATCATAGAATGGCATGGGTTGGAAGGGACCTCAAGGATCATAGAGCTCCAACCCCCTGCCACATTCACATATATGTTCTGTACTTGGTCTAAGCAAACACCAAACCAAAGATATTTAGATAACACACAGTTCTGATATAATCTCTCTTCCTATGCTACAGAGGTGGTGAAATGCACACCGCAAATAGTAGATCAAAAATCTGCCAGAAACCCATTAAAACCTGACAATTTGGATTCACTTAACAAGGAAGTTGCATTGATATTTCACACGCTTAAATCCCCAATGCTTAATTAAATCTGCATACAAATTTCATTTATTCATTTACCATTTTCTTTCCTCAATCGGGAAATAAATTTCTTGGGTGGGATGACTCCCACCTTCTTCTTTTGCGTAGCAATACTGTTGAAGAGATCAGAGAGGCATGTCAGGAGGCTTTCCTTCTTCCGAGGCTGCACTTTGTATGCCAAAACTTTTTCCCGAAATGGACGACAAAAATAAAGTGCCTGTAAGACTGAGTTGCAGTAGCAGGTATTGCCGAACTGGTTAAAACAGAACAAAAGGAAAACAAACGTTTTCATATTAGGCCTGTTAAAAAGTAATACCAGAATGACGTTGTTTATTAAGGATGTCACATACTGAAAATGGAAAAGTCGTCTGTCAGGGGTCATTTATTAGGGAAATACTAGTAGGTGTGGTGTAAGAGACTCGTCCTTGTATCATCACAGCTGGTAAAAGGAAGATTAGGAAGAGAAGGCAACAGTCACAGTGCTACTGCACACACAACAAAAGCAGGAAATCACTGACACACAGACATTCCAATTGCTGGCTCATCACAAAATGAAAACTTCTGGAGATGCAGCATACTACTAATCTTCCCAGGGGAGATCTTGCTGATACCCATGTGGAGCGGTGCTGACGATGCAGCACAACAGATGGACAAGGTGGCAGAAAGAGGAAGAGATGACACCCATCAGCATCACGGTTACATGAGCTGAAACGCATGAATGCGCCTGTTAGATTTGCCTGTGTCAGGTACACAAAGTATGTTTTAGAGAGCTTTAACAAGGTACACACTGAATATTTCCTGTTTATAATGAAGTAGTCTGAGAAGTAGATGACACGGGCAAATTGAAAGGGCAGCTGCTTTAAATCCGCCATATCTGAAGGCAGCGTTGTTCTAGAGCAAGGAGAACAGCAACAGCATCCAGAGGCAGCACCCTGCATTGCTTAACAAAGAGAAACCCTCAGACCACTGAGATACTAGATATCATCTGCAAGAAATACACCATAGCTTCTTGTTTCTTTGCAATTCATTGTGCAACTGTGTTGTACAATGCTGTTCCTTAAAAAAACTGAAATAAATTTTTGCCAGTCCCCAGATATTCTGGTAATGAGATTCTGCACCTTGAGGGCATCAAGAGCAAAATATTTTAAAGAAACAAAATGAGCATACAAATCTGACTATGGAACATAGAATGTTTTGTTAAGTGGTATTCACAGAATACGGCCACTCCTGCTGACCAAAATTTGATGTGATTACTGTAGTGGGATGATTTCAAGTTAATAATGAGTTTGCTGACTGAAACAGAAAAGTAACAGTTTAATTCATAGGGCTAAAAAGGTTACAGCCTTGTACTCACATTAGCATTCATTTATACCATGTGCAAACAGCACAGAACAACAGTTAAACCTGACATGCAGAAAACAACTGTGGTAGCTGAACAAATACATGAATTCAGATAGAACCTAACTCATATGCTTGTTAGTGACCTGGGAATACAAATAAGCATCACAGTAACTAAAGTTGCATACAAGACAAAACAGGCAGGAGACCTACCAAAATTCTGATTAAATATTACAGATTTCAGATGAGGAATCTGAAGGAAGGCCATGGTGCATCTCAAGTAAAAAAGAAATAAACAAAGCAAGTAGTTAATGAGATTTCAGGACTGTATTTTTGGAGAAGTGAAGAAGCATCAACTGGTTATACATGTCCTGCTCTGATGCCACACACACAGAGAAATTATTAGAAGCAAACTAAATGGAACAGTTAAAGGAGTTAAAGTATTAAAATTCCATCTAAATAACACTAAAAATCCCCAAGAGTAAGATGCAAGATGCTGTGTGGTAGTCAAAGGAAAGCGATACGGTGAACAACTCACTTCATGGCATGCTTTCTGTTTTAAAACGTCCTCCTAAATGTGAATTCAACTCTCATTGTTCGCTATCACCTTCACATGAAGTAATGTGGAAGAACTCTTCTTCCTGAAATCAGTATCTTGCCTATTAGCATTTAGGGATTTTACTGTATGCCAAGCACTTCACAAAGAGACCATATGATGCATTCTATGTCAGCAATTCTGACTTTTTTCATGTTAGAACAAAATAATTCCAACTTTAGGCAATTCAGGGCCTTGGGAAACTTCTGAATATCTCAATTATTGACCTCCACCTCTCTGTATCAGAGACAGTTCTCCACAAACAGCATGCCAAACTTTGAAACTGCAAGCGGTTTGAGTTCACAAGTATGAAGCAGTCAGATCTTTCAGTCATGACCTTAACTTTGCTAGAAATTCTGCCTGAAACACAAAATTTAAAAAAAAAAAAAAAGAGGCTCTAACCATTTGACAGAACCCCGAAAACCAGGCTGGGAAGGCAGCTCTCACAGAATCACAAAGTTGGAAAAGACCTTTAAGGTCATCAAGTCCAACCATTCCCATTCTAAGCTAAACCATATCCCTAAGTACCTCATCTACCCTTTTTTTAAACACATCCAGGGTTGGTGACTCAGCCCCCTTCCTGGGCAGCTTGTTCCAGGCCCCAACAACTCTTTCAGTAAAAAATTTTTTTCTAATATCTAATCTGACCCTGCCCTGGTGCAGCTTGAGGCCATTTCCCCTTGTCCCATCTCCTGTCCCCTGGCTGAAGAGACCACCTCTCTACAACCTCCCTTCACGTAGTTGTAGACAGTGGTAAGGTCTCCCCTCAGCCTCCTCTTCTCCAGGCTGAACACCCCCAGATCCCTCAGCTGCTCCCCACAGGATTTGCCCTCCAGCCCCTTCCCCAGCCTGGTTGCCCTTCTCTGGACTCGCTCCAGGACCTCAATGTCCTTCTTATGGTGAGGAGCCCAGAACTGGACCCAGCACTCGAGGTGCAGCCTCACCAGTGCCAAGCACAGGGGCACAATCACTTCCGCAGACCTACTGGCCACACTATTTCTGATACAAGCCAGGATGCCATTGGCCTTCCTGGCTGCCTGGGCACACTGCTGGCTCATATTCAGCCTACAGTCATGCAACACGCCCAGGTCCTTCTCGGTTCTCAATGGGCCAGTGAGTCTTTCTAAACCCGGAGCTGCACCCGCAGATCAAACTCCCAACCAGTGTACAAAGTCTAACGTGATCTCACACACGAACCAAGAACAGGTACAAACATGCAGGTTGAAAAATGGTTTTGTCCCAGTTTCTCTGGAATAAATATTTTAAATAGATGCCAAACATAAGTGGTTTTGCTTAAAACTGACTGCATTTAGGGTCAACATTACCTAATGTCCTAAGAACTTGTAAAATTTACACTCAAAGTAAAAATAAAGTTTGAAGGCTTATTTTAAGATAGATGCTTCTTAAAATGAAAGTTGTGATGAAATTCTGGAATGAAAACACTGTCCCATCCCTCCTGCACTTCATTTCAATGGTACACGTGATCTGTTCTACAAGGCCGTCAGAAGAGTGGTCAGAACCTTCTCCCACATACTCCACAGTGGCTTCAGCAGTAGTTTGACTGCAGGGAAGCTGGTTCAGCTCACTGATCCAAAGAGAACAGAACTATTTGAAAAGTAAAAAGGAAAGCCTCCACCATCCATAGCTTCAGCACCTGGTTCTATCTGCAGTGCAACCACACGCTCACTAGCACAGCTGCTGAAGCCATGAAACTGCTCTCATTAAAGTGCTCCAATTAACTTCAAATCATGAAAAAAACATAAATAATGTAGGAAAAAGCTCTGCAGAACAGCATGAAAGCCATCATCCTGGAGAAAATGGTTGCAAGGAATAAAACACAACCGTATTAGTCATATTTTGTCCTTCAAAACAGAATGGATGTGGTTATAAACATTCCAGTTATTTTTAGAATGCTATTTTTCCTCTTCACACTATTCATAGCTCTGCTATTTATGTTTCAATTGGAGATGCCTTCCATTCTTCTCATTATGGCGCAAACCTCAGCAGCTTTGGAATGGCCATTAACACCATACTTCAGGAGTATAACTCAATGTCTTTAGATAGCTTGGTGTCTGAGAAGACAAACTGCTAGAAACCCACACAGAAGTCAACTAAATGAGTCTGTAATGAGCTGCAACAAGTAAGGCTTTAGTAGCTATGTTACCCTTATTTGTCTGTCAAAAGATAGATCATCTTGCAGTTTTCAAGTAAATCATAGATCCAAAGAATCATTAGGGTTGGAAAAGACCTCCAAGGTCATCTAGTCCAACCACCCCCCTACCACCTCTATTACTCACTAACCCATGTCCCTGAGTACCTCATCCCACCTCTCCTTGAACACCCCGAGAGACGACGACTCCATCATTTCCCAGGGCAATCTGTTCCAATGCCAAATCACTCTGAGAAGAAATTTCTCCTAATTTCTAACCTAAACCTCCGCTGGTGCTACTTGCAGCCATTCCCTCTTGTCCTGTTGCTACTTATCTGCGAGAAGAGGCTGACCCCCCGCTCTGTTTAGGTAGTTGTAGAAAGCAATAAGGTCTCCCCTGAGCCTCCTCTTCTCCAGGCTTAACAGTCCCAGTTCCCTCAGCTGCCCCTCATCAGTCTTGTGCTACAGCCCCTTCCCAGCCTGGTTGCCCTTCTCTGGACATGCTCCAGGGCCTTGATGTCTTTCCTTCTTGGTGTAAGGGGCCCAAACCTGAACCCAATATTTGAGGTACAGCCTCACCAGAGCTGAGCACAGGGGGATGATCACCTCCCTGGTCCTGCTGGCCACGCTAATCCTGACACAAGCCAGGATGCTGTTGGCCTTCTGGGCCACCCAGGCACACTGATGGCTCATGTTCAGGCGAGTGTCAACCAACACCCCCACTTCCTTTTCCTCTGTGCAGCTTTTCAGCCACCTTGTCCCAAGCCTGTAGCGTTGCCTGGGGTTGTTATGTCCAAAGGTCAGGACTTGGCACTTGCCATGTTGAACTTCTGCCCATCGATCCAACCTGTCCAGGTCTCTCTGGAGGGCCTTCCTACCCTCTGGCAGATTCATACTTCCCTCCAACTTGGTGTCGCCTGCAAACTTCCTGAGGGTGCACTCAATTCCCCCATCCAAGTCATCACTAAGGATATTAAAGAAGATGGGCCACAGTACCAACCCCTGGGGAGCACCAGTAGTGACCGGTCGCCAGCTGGATTTAACTCCATTCACCATCAAATGTATCCAGATGAGCAGCAACAGAAGCATATTTATGCTTCTAGTGAGTTTTGCCAAAATTGCACTTTCACGTCATAAATATGATGCCACAGAACACTGTGTCTATTAACTACCTATATTCATTGGTAAGAGATGTCACAAGCCCAACAGCTGCCCTTCTCCTCTAGAAACACTGGCAAGATCAACATCCATGCTCCATTCTCCCCACAGTTAACATAAGCAGACAATTCTTACTGCCCAGCAGATCCCAGTCATGTCAGATCTGTACAAACTGACAGACCCAAAAATGACCCCTCTTTAGAAGGACTCAGTGTTACACAAGCTGTCAAAAAATGAAAAAAAAAAAGAAACATTACTACATGTAAAAAGAAGTCACCAACCAAGTGCATGGCATTCATCTCCTGTCTCTGTCCTCGCCTAGAAGACCTCCCACTAGTCCCACACATAGTATGATTTAGAAAAGTAATGCATTTTCATTTTAAAACCTCAAGGCTCCCAAACACTGCAGCGTCTGTGTAAAATCAAATCTCTCTCCTCAAGAAAAGCACACAAACAATGTACACACTTTATTAATGCCCTTCCCAGCTAAACATTCAAGCCCTATAATTAGAAACATACCTGTGTAGGAAGGTCTCTCTCAAAAGTTTCATTATAAATATACTTGTTTTTCTGTGTTTAACATGAAATTTATATGCTGCCTACTACAGGATGTGTTACATATTGCAGCTGTGGTGTCTATGCAGAGTCCCACTTCAAGTTAGAAGTGCTCACAGATAAAGTTCTAACAGAATCCTGTTAAAATTAGGATACTAACTAAAACCCAACGTTTCAACTGTAGAAAATTTACTTACATTTACCAAGCCAAAATAATGCTCATTCACAGGGAACTGTTCAGGACCAATCTCTTTCTCCAAAGCAGAGGCATTGGCGCCCTACAAAGAAACAGCACGTTTTGTTAGAGAATAAAAACTTCCTAAAAATACATATATATATATATATCTCCATCCAACAGAACTCATACTATTCCTATAAAAGCAAAGCAGATAAGAAAATAAGTTACTTCCATTGAGAACCAGCATCTCCCGTTTCCTATGTTCTTCAAAATGAAATCAAGATGATGCTTTATTATTATAAAAGGTACCATGGCTTCACTTAAAAACTCAACTGCATCACTGGCATTAGAGACATCTGATCTAATGCAAGAGCGGTTTTTTGCTTTGGAAAGTTAACAACAAGAAATATCAATTTAAATTCAGTCAAGAATGCACTGTAAAAATAAAGAAACAGAAAACTTCTAAACCCAGAGGACAGGGACCATATGGGCTACAATATCCATGAAAGAAAAAACACCTTTTCGTGCTGTGGACTGAGCAAGAGCTTTGATGGGACTTTTTCTTATTTGCATCTCATATACAGAATTCTTGAAAAATAATCTTGCCTTCACCGACATGTTACATTAGAAATACTATCACTTTCTAACTTTCCAGAAAGTACTATGGGCAAGTGAAATATGATTAGAAGAAACAAAAAGAATGGAAAGAAGACTTGTATCAGACATTTCTCAAACTTGGATCACCTAAAAATGCTCTGGTTTTGCTGCCCTTCATTTTCAGATGTGCTATGCTTACAGCGCATTTTGATACATCCTTGAATCCCCAGCACTACGATGGGAGAACTTACTTAGATACAGCTGAAAACTACAACTAGGCACATCCATGTAGTCTTATTTGTCAAACCTGAGTCAGGCAACCCTCATCATCAATACAGGCTGGGAGAGGATGTGATAGAGAGCGGCCCTGCAGAGAAGGACTTGGGGGGACTGGTGGATGAGAAGCTCAACATGAGCTGACAATGTGTGCTCACAGCCCAGAAGGCCAACCGTGTCCTGGGCTGCATCAAAAAGAGCGTGGCCAGCATAATGAGGGAGGTGATTCTGCTCTCTCATGAGACCCCACCTCAAGTATTGTGTCCAGTTCTGGAGCCCCCAACATAAGAAGGACATGGAGCTGTTGGAACGGGTCCAGAGGAGACCACGAAGATGATCAGAGTGCTGGAACACCTCTCCTGTGAAGACAGGCTGAGAGAGTTGGGCTTGTGCGGCCTGGAGAAGAAAAGGCTCCACGGTGATCTTATAGCGGCCTTCTAGTACCTGAAGGGGCCTTCAAGGAAGCTGGGGAGGGCCTGTTCAGAAGGGCAGGGAGTGATAGGACATGGGAGAATGATTTTAATTGTCATGGGATAGATTTGGATCAGGTATTAGGAAGATAATTCCTCATTCCGAGGGTGGCGAGGTGCTGGGCGAGGGCACAGGGTGCCCAGGGAGGTGGTGGCTGCCCCTCCCTGGAGGTGTTCAAGGCTGGGTTGGATGGGGCCTTGAGCAGCCTGGTCTGGTGAGAGGTGTCCCTGCCCATGGCAGGGGGTTGGGACTTGATGGTCTTTTGAGGTCCCTTCCAGCCCTGACCATTCTGTGATTCCATGATTCTTTGAAACAGAACAAGCACTAACACAAACCAACATTTTCAATTTCAACTTTGCCCACTTCAAATCCAAAGCTGTTTATGCATCTCTTTCCATCCCCCCTTCCCCTTTTCTTCTTAATCCACCAATACCTTATAGCTGAGCTCCCACCTGGGATTTGGTACCTTCCCTCATACCACTCCTTGTCCCTGAATGTTTCTCACCCATATTCCAACAGTCCTTAGCAGCTTCCGTGCTGTTGTCTAAGGAATTATTATAATTCAAGGCAGAATCCAAGCACTTTGGATTCTTGACTTCTGTTTTAAATATCCAAGTCACTCTACTTAAAACCTTCTGCAAACAGTAAACAAAAGTCCTTCTGCACAGGTGAGTCACCTGGAAACACCTCAGAAAAGCACTAAACAAACAGATTACAGCCCAGCAAACTTCATCCATTTCCCCAAAGGGAGCAATGCTGTGCAATTGTGAGCAAATATTTCAATCACTTCCATTAGCGTTCTGCTATTAATATAAACCACAGACAAGTAGAGACTATACAGTTCCATCTAGATTGTCTAACAAAGAAATAACTAAAAATTGTCTAAAGAAAGGGGAAGCAAACGATACAGTTTAACAGGAGGTATGGGAACTCTGTAGTTGGATCTCTCACATCAGAGTTATGGTGAATTACATATATCAAAAGAGACAGAAAACAAGGAAGGTTCAAAATTGGGTACTATAAAAGCCACAGAAACATTCCCTAGGTGTTGACAGATTTACAAGCAAGACTCTTTGCAAGCAGCAATTACACAGAAAATGTTTGAGGCATCAGCACCAGTTCAAGCAGTTCGTCTCATGTTTCCCTTCATCTGTTCCCTGCTTCCAAGGAACTCTCCCTCCACTGTCTCCCTCCAGAACACCCCAAACCAATCATACATACAAGGATAGCTGTCTGCCAGAAAGAGAACTGCTGATACAGCTCTCTCCAAACACTCTTTGTCAGCTGTTCACTTGGACTGTTCTGATCACCACTGGCTCTGGTAAGAGTGCAAGAGGAGATACAACCTGTATCCTGTGTAAATGCAGAAGTGATGCTGGTTTCAAAAAAATTTTGTTCTTGAAATCAGAACTGACTGCTAAGCAAGGTTCCTTTACTCCCACGTTTACATGTTTCAAGATTAAGGAAGGGATGGGTGGAAAACCTGCAAGCTTGCAAAGCTCAGCTGAAGGTTCTCCGAGCTGCCATCTCACCTCCTCCATCATCTCTGATACTGTATTAGACAACCACAACTAAAGCAGGTCCCATGACTTACAGAACCAGTGAGACTAAGCAACCTGAATAGCCTGGAAAGCAACATATGGAATAAATATCAGAACAAACAAATAGCATAAGATCTTTCATTTTTAATAAAGCTACGGTATAAAGAATTTAATAACTTGCCATAACCATTGATGCAGTTCAACTAACCCACCAACCTGTATTCTACAGGAATCTACCCATTTCATCTAACAGGTTAGATGTGCTTTTTTTTTTTCCTTCAAGTGCTTCCTTGGATCTACTGCCAAACTTTGTAAACTTGAGTAAATCAACTGTGGGGGGAGATTAAAAAAAAAAAAAAA
>VZTU01031813.1:157922-168693 GCA_013400835.1 Zapornia atra
AGATTCCCTTAATAAATTAAATGCTGAAGTCAATTAGCCACAGAAGCTAACTTAACATCTAGCTGCAATGCTTATGAAGTCTCTTGTCAGAGAACATTTTATATTAGCCTACCAAAATAAAAAAACCCAAAACAGGACTCAAATTAAACGTGGGAGGAATCAAGATCACAAGCTAGGCACATCAGTAGTTCTCAAGATGCAAACCTGTGAATTAAATAATACCTAACACACTGCAGAAGCTAGAGAAAATGCCCGTGCCTAGCATATCATGATAAAATAACTCCACTGCAAACAGCATAGGGTGATTCATCACAGGAGTCAACGTCCAAGAGAACCACACTACCCAGGGTAACAGGTAGGAGGGAAAAAAAAAAGGCACTTTAAGGTGACACCACAAATTGGCCTTGGTCACGTTCCAGGATGGAAATCCATGACACGTTCGTAAGGCTGGAGTCAAAGTTCAGTTACTTGCAATCTGTGAACAGGCTGAGTGAGTTGGGCTTACTCAGCCTGGAGAAGAAAAGGCTCAGGGGAGAGCTTATAGTGGCCTTCTAGTACCTGAAGGGGCCTTCAAGGAAGCTGGGGAGGGACTGTTCAGAAGGACTCGGAGTGATAGGATGAGGGGGAATGGTTTTAAATTGGTAGGGGGTAGATTTAGATGGGATATTAGGAAGAAATTCTTCACTCTGAGGGTGGTGAGGTGCTGGCACAGGGTGCCCAGGGAGACGGTGATTGCCCCTCCCTGGAGGTGTTCAAGGCCGGGTTGGATGGGGCCTTGAGCAGCCTGGTCTGGTGAGAGGTGTCCCTGCCCATGGTAGGGGGTAGGACTGGATGGTCTTTGAGGTGCCTTCCAGCCCTGACTATTCCTGATCCTATGAACTTTGCAACTAAATTTGCAAATAGCAAATTAACCAACTGGAGAGCAAATCTAGTGCAGCATGAGCCCTGTCTTGCTGTAATGAAGCCTAAGCAGCTGTTTGGTTTTCACTCAGAGGTGTTACACACATTTTCCCAGCCCCACTAAAAAATTTTTCCATCTGGATACATACTTTTGCCTCAGATCACAAATGCTCCTACAAAACAATACACACTTCATAGTTTTGGAAACACAGAAGTCACATTTCTCATCTAGAACTAAAACCTAACCAAAGCAGCAAGTGTCCAAAGCATGAAAAATTATATTTGGCTATTTGGGGAAAGAGAGAGATGTATCTCTTCTGGGGTGTCACAAAATCTTCTGTGTCTTACAGTACTTTACACATCTAAAACCATAAGAAAATCAGCACTGTTTTGCTAAACTATGAAACACACTGCAGGAACAATAAAAAACTACAGGAAAAAAAGTCACTAGCACATACAAATTGAGTTTGCATGGCATGTAAGAGCTAAGCAAATAACGGACACTAAAATACAGCAAAATATGAAGCTTAACACATGAGATTAGAGTTGGCATCTCACTGTTTCCTCAAGACAAATAAACATATCTTCTAAAAACCCCACAAGTACCTCCTTGAGTCTTCTAGGAGGTCCAAGAAAATGCTCTCAAGGAACTGCTCTGCTCCTTGGGTTCAGGAAGAGATGCTAAAACCTTCTGTACACAGCTCTCTGAGCAGGAACAAAAGACAAATTAATACAGTCAACACACAATTACCCAACAAGGAAAACATCCCGCTAGTTTAACTGAATGGGTAATGCTCTTTTACTCATATATAGATTCTCAGAGGGATACAGATTTAACACTTCCACGTTGGTGGGGGAGGTGACAACTGGATTTCAGCACCTTGTAATCAGGATTTGTAACTTTCTAAAAATTACTGGACTTAAACTGTTGTCTCAGAGATTGGTTGCACTTTGCAAGAGCTCTCCTGTTCTGTTCACACCCCCACCAGCAGAATGGACTTTGAATCTAGAGAGCGAGCAAGCTTAGCTCCCTGGTTTCTGCAGTTCCGGCATTATGCATCAAACAGGAAGATGGAAAGTTGCCTGACCCATCTGAAATATCACCATTTTAGCAGTTCAGAGTAACAGATACAGCTAACAATGGCCAAGATGACCCCAACAGACCACCAAGAAAGTATTTTCTGTCATAGGTGCAGTACTTTTACATTATGCATATTAGCAAATTTAAAAAGTGGCCAATTCAAGAACATTGATGCTCACTGATTTCCATCAGAAAAGACAAAGAACACTCTTTAAAAACAATCCCTATATATTAAGTATCAAAGAAATGCACAGGGAATGGCAAATATTCATGTTTGCCTCTGTTTTTCATACCACCCCAAGTGAGGGGTATCATGCCAACATTAGATACGTATGAGAGAAAGGACTGAGTAAAATGAGTATTTACCAAAAGAACACCAAAAGGTCTCTGATGCACTTTTGTTGAGTTTGGTAAAGCAAAAAGGCATGGTAAAATGAAAAGGGATGCAAAAAGCCCAGTTTCAAAAACTCTTACCCAAAGTAGCTGTCAAACTGAGTCATCACAGATCAAGTGACCCCACAGTACAGCAGAAATTTTACCTAACCCATCAAAACCAGAAGACATCTAGCAAGTCCTCCTACATTTTGGCTCTGTGTCCTTTTTGCTCAGCAGAGAAGCCTCAAAGATTTACTTCCAGTTCAATACACTACCCAGGTGGAAAAATAGTAGCACCTTCCATTTCTTAGCCAGATGACGCTGCTAACTCATTGCATCACCTCTTAGAAGCGTGACAAACAGTCTGTGGCTACTACCACAAAGGAGTAATTTGCCTGGTCTAGATTTAACTGATTTCAGAACTGGAAATGTATCAAGAGATTCCAGGGGCTTAAATGCTTCTATGCCCTTAAACCTATTTGAATTTGTCATTATTCTTACAGGCAAATGGCTCATAGATTTGCATTCTGACAAGAATCACAAGAAATTATTGTTGGAAGATGAAGTTATCACTTTTCTGTCCTCTATAAGAGGGGTTAGTAGCTTTATGGTAGAATTCTCTAGCCCCTTGTTGAAGTGGTCTTCAGAAGTCATCAATGAACAAAAGAACTGCTGGGAGAGATTAAACTCTATGTAGAATTCAGAGCATGAACTATGGTCAAATGATGTCCCAAACCCACATGCCCAGCATCCATGCAGTTCTTGCGCAATGTGGTAAATTTTTCCCTTTTTGGTACTGTGAATTTTACCAGGTTTCAGTGCAATCCTGACCCTCCACAAAACCTGGCTGACAATAAGTGGATTAATTACAGAGTAACCAGCATTAGCAGCCAATTTTTATTTTTTTTATCGTGAACTAACTCTTCCATACTTGGAAGGAATTCACACTTCCATTTCTAAGTATCACCGTTTTGCTGCTCTGAAGGTAACTCTGCAGACCTGGGAACAGTTCCAAAAGCAACATTGTGCTCTCCTGATAAGCACACCAGCCGACCTTAAGAGCATGAAGCAGCTGCTGCTCCAGCTTCAGTAAGAAAAGGATCCAAATTAGCACAACACTAGGTCACCATCCTTGCTGTCATTCAGAGCTCTTGTCGAAAATAAGCAGGTCAGTGCTGTACACGGCCAGCAGAGCTGCATTGAAGCTATAAAATGAGGAGGAGAATAAAACCCCAAACTACAAAGCAGATGATGGGAAAAGGTTAGGAGTGGGAAGATCCCACTGTCCTCTTTGCAACAGCTGTAAGATTTGGCGAGGGAAAGCAATTTATGGCATTTACCACTGCTAAACTGCAACTCTATCAAGGATTAAGACGGCACATGAGGAGGGTTTGGGCTGCTGCCCTGCACATTTTGGCAGGTGCTGGTTTCACGCTGACTTTGAGCGGTGGAGTGCCTCACATTAGCGCTGTCCAATACTCACTAGCAACTGGATGTATTTTCTAAACTGTAGGGACAGATGTGCGACACAGTTGTGGGATAGGCCAGAAGAGAAAAAGAAGTAGAGTAAGAAAATGAGAAGGATCTATGGTGAAAGAAGAGGCAGAGTGAGAGAAGATACAAAAAGTATAACCATTTAAACAGTCATTAAAGGCGGCTGCAGCACAAGCAGCATTTCTGATGTGCTCTAACTATAATGTGATTTTGAAATTATGCAGGAAAATCCATACAACAGCAGATTGTCAAGGGATTTATAACCATTCTATAACAGACAGCACACCTGTCAAACAAATGCTACTAGGGCTTTTAAATGCTAGAAAGAATGAAACAGTTGTTTGAAATACAAGAAAAGGAAGTAAGGAGAACCATGAAGCCCTTCTCATCTATTCAAAAGATACAACCACAAAACTTTATTTCTTTTTTAAATACTAACAATCCTGACAAAAACCTACAAGAAGGCCAAGTCACTGCTGTCTTTACTTTGGGACACTCCACGACATCAGATGTTCCACTTACAGTTCATTCATGGACAGCTGGAGGTTCTTAGAAGACGACTCTTAGTATCTGTATGCATATGTATTACTGCTCTCAAAGTTCCAGAAAAAATCCCGACTGTACTTTGTATGATGTTTAAGCTGGAGTTTACTATGCTTGCCTATGTACTTCAGGTGCTTTAGCCCTATCAAAAATACCCATAACACTCATTTCATCACCAGATTACTTTTAACAATATAGAGAGAATCAGTTCGTTTAAAACACTCTCCACACAGTCCATGGAAATCTGAACATGCAGCCTTTCTTCAAGGATAAATTACTTAATTTACTATTTTTTTAGCTCAGTGGAAAATATTAATTTCCACATTACATGCTTTCTACACGAGGCTTTTATCCTTCTCCCACTACAAATATAATTCAGCTCAAATGAAGTAATTAAAGCACTGCAATTTAAGATATCTCTACATTTTTATTACAGCTGTGTGCACACTCAGAAGTTACATGGCACAGTCGGTCTAACAGCCTGTTGAAATAAAAATCCCTTCTGACGTAGTAGCTTGGGCTCAACCCCATCCTAACTCAGTTCTGGTCTGGAACCAGGTTATTCCTATGGAGCACACACCACACACCTGCCTGCAAAAGTCATTTCCCTTAAAGGAAGGCAAAAAAAGGGAAAGGTATCTAGGAGATATTTCAGTGGGCAGGACAGATCTGATACACAAGTCTTGCTGAAGTCTCTAACTACTCCAAATGAGTAATTTTCTCTTTTTGCCAAGTAGGGTAAGATTTAATATTTTAAGAGTTGGTAAGCAGCTTTCAAACTGGGTAGAAAGGCTCTGAGAGACACCACTGTGCAGCCCTCGAGAAAAGCTGGTTAAATACACTGCATGACTGAAAAGTGGGGTTTTTTATAGAGTGAACAAACAAAAAAACCTAAAAAGTAACAAGTAGGCCAAGACAGAACTACCTAAAAACCTTCAGGAAAGAAATCTGAATAAAATGATGCATTTCATAAGGTCTGCCTAGAGGCACAGAGCTGTATTAGCTGTGGCAACAGTCCCAGCTTCAGGACTATTATAATTACCACGCAGGGGAGTGCAGAAAGGGGCAGAACTGGGGCTGTAGTGCTGAAAGTTTACAGAACACAATGCCATGATTTTCTGAACACAAAATTAAGATGCTGCTTCCCCAGCTTTTAGAACTCCTCAGTTGTGTAGCACTACAGTCAGAAAAAAGAAAGAGTTGTCAGCTCAGCTATTACTTGCTGTGATTTGGGTTTTGAAATTACCCCTCTTCATGCATCTGGGAAGGCTGCTGTTCCAGGCATAACAAATTACAGTAAATTGAACTTTGGATTCTGGCCCTTACTGTACTTACACAGGCAAAACAAACTGATAATCTTAAAAGGAGCAGGTATAACACTGTCACAGATTCTTGCGAGACTCCACGCTTCCAAATCCCCCAGGATCTTCTTGATCTGTGCAATGGTTCAGTGCACACAGGAAAGGCTGGAGGAAAGCCTACAGAGTGCCCTGGCTACTGCCGGACTCACAGACACCACAGGGAAATCAGAAAACACTTTATTTCAAAATAAGTTTGCTATATGAAGCATTTAGGACCTGCAGCACAGTCTTAATTAGAGTGGTTTTAAATAAATTAATACAGAATGCTTTTTAAACTGTTTGGTGTAAATGTTTATTCAATTAGGAGCTGGTCTTGCAAGGTCCACAGGATCTGTGCCTCACACACAAAGGCACAACAAGTCTGACACACTTGTGAAATCCAGTTGGTTTATACTTTTTAAAGCTAGATAGTAAAGCTGGGCTCCAGGAAAGCGTGGAAAGGATGCTCGAACAGGGGTAGGAAGGACAGAAACTACTGCTTAAAGAGTCTTGACCTTGTAACGTAGTTCTGTAAGCAAGCCATTTCCTCCTCCTCAGACACTGTCTCCAAGATGACCAAAGCGTTCGCAGCTATGTTCACCCACCCCAGAAGACCTCCCCAAGATTTCTCCCAACCTTGGGTTCCTCTCAAATGACCTAGTAACACACCTAAGAATGTCACTACTACAGCTCTTGGGTACTTACCGCTTTTTGACCCTCAAAAAGCACAGAGACAGATGTCCAGGTGTACTCAAGGCCCTGTGTTTACCAGCATTGTTCTTCCCTGAGTTGGCAATAAGATTTTATCATGGCTTTCACACATCAAACAGCAGAGGAACAATGCTGTAAAAAGCGAGGAAGCGGATGCTGATGGAAGACAAAGCCAAACACTGCAGCTCTAACGTCAGACATGACACACACAGAGGTTAAACAGGCGCAGAGGAACAGCAGTGAAACTCAGACAGGGCCCACTGACTGGTATGAATGTGTCCTAACTCAGTGTGCAAGAGGCGAAGTGGATAAATCACTAGGAAAGGAGATGAAAATATAAAATATGACATAAGAAACAATCCCTAATGATCACAACATAGCCCTTTATTTTGGCAAGAAGTCCAGGAATCTCCCAAATTGACATCTCTAAGACCAAATACTGAAAGCCATTTATTTGCCAAGAGGAACAAGATGCAAAGTGAGGTGTGTATAAATACAGGTTATTCAACGCATTAAAAGCATTTACTCTAAATCCTGATTAAAGAACAAAACAAGGCAGATTCTAAAATACAGAGCACCACCTGAACTACCAACACTCAGGTGTAGGTAGTTTCCCAGGTGTTCTTACCTATTTTTTAAACTGTAAAAGCTCTCTAGTCCTGGAGTATAATTAATATGTACTTTCAACTAACAAACCACATACATAGTTTCCTCAGTACTCTGTGGCACGACACAGTTAGGATCTCTCCTTTTCCCAGGGACAGCAAGTCAAGAGTGGCACAAAAACCCTGCTTGACCTGAATGGTGTAAATTATTCAGGTGGCAAAAGGAAAGAAAATACTTACAAATGATTTGATCATCTCTTCTCTAGCACTGAAGCTAATAATTACATCCATGCTGCATGTAAGACTGCCACCAATTTGTATACTGGAATTGAGCTCTTCAGGCACGTCTTACTGGTTTAGCAAATAATTAGACATGAATCGAGGTTAAGTGTTCGCCATTAGCCTACCAAGAAACACCAATATTCCTGCTAACAGCTTACTACAGACTTTGCACTAAATTGGCTGTCAGAGGGAAGACCAGATCTGTGCTTCACACCTCACTCCATTCCAGCATTCTCTTTTGCTTCTCCAATCAAAAAAGATAATAAAATAGTTATTGTCAATGCAACACACATACCCAACACCCCNGCTCTACAACGGACTGTCTCAATCTCTCTGTGCACAGCGGGCATGGTCTGGATTAGATGATGCTGTCAGACCCACGGAAATTCAGCCCTCCTTGCTCGCTGTCCTCAGTCAAGAGAGGACTGGCATATGTCCATGACTGTGCATGTGCCACAGAACTACAAAGAGATAATTTAAAAATATTTTTTTCAAACAGGAGCTGTGCATTTTTCATGGCAGGTAACAAAACAACTCAGCGGTGCTTTCTATTTCACGCTTCTAGTTGCTTGAAAAAACTAACCAACCAACTCCTGGAGTCCAGGGTAAAGCTAAGGGCTGCACACACCCCAAAATGCCTGGAGTCCAAGGTAAAGCTAAGGGCTGGGAAACAAAACTACGTCAGAAGGACACAGCAGAGAGCCAGAGCTCTAGTTAGTAGCTCTTGGCTACGGATGTGTCGTCTTCCCATATGGTGTCAGCAGCCTTACCAAGCAATGAATCATATTCAAACAAACAAGTATTTTCCTATGAGCTGCTAATCACTGCACTGCCATAGTTGCCACACGAATGTTAAGCAATCGCTGAGAAAGGGATGGTGCTTGCAGCAAAGACATGCAATGGTCAAGAGGCACAGGAGAGCTGATCCCCACTATAAAAACCTGGAAGTTGCTTTAGGGACGGGGTACGATTAAAGTTCCAGCTATGTTACTACTAACTTACTACTGAGCTCGGGCGTTGAATTTAATTTTTAAAGAGATATTACAGAAGAGTGGAGTGTCTGAGATGGGAAGCCAGAAATGCCAGGCCCTGTGATGCTGACTGCCTGAGGGGTCTGAGGATGTCAGAAACCTGAGATTCAGTTTTTCCAGCCTGAAGCACAGATAGTGACTGGAAGAGTGGGGAAAAACTCCATGTTCTACTAAAAACCTATGAAATACTGTACAATCACTACATATTAGCATAATCCTGAAGAGAATAGTATCGCAAAGGGACTTTGTGAATGTAATGAAATGTTTCTATAAAGAAGGCTTAGGTTTTCCTTATTCATGTTATGACAAAGCAAACAGTTATTTTTATTAACTGGACATTAACTGAAGGAGGCGCAAATAAACTGATTAAATTTTAAAATATAGACCCTGATTTTCCTGGGCCAGTTGAAGAAAAAAACCAGTGAGATTGACAGCAAGTTTAGCTAAGCTAAACTACCAATAGTGAAAAATTCTGTATCATGTGATTAAACAGCTATATAAGAAACCAGGAAGCAAGTTTCATACAATTACTTAGTGCTAGCAGCACTCAGTGCCATACAAAGGAAAATGAAACTAAGTTTCCCACATGAAACAAAACCACTCAGGAGAACCTGCTTCCCCAAGGCTGCAATGCTCTGAAAAGTCTCCCCTTGGAAGATGAAAAGAAGTGGAGTGTTTCAGAAGGGACCTCAGTAGGTTTCAAGAACCTCCTTAGCTTTCATCTAGCATCCCAAACAAAAATCAAGGTAAGCACAGGAGCAAAAATTAATCCAAGATCGAGTCTGTACAGCCAATGTTTCTAAAAACAAGTCATAAGCGCTGGCATGGCTGCATTCAGGTTTGGCTCCACGTTCACAGGAAAACGCATTGCCTTTTACATTTGCCCTGTTAGTCTAAGGCTCAGTCAGCTGATGTCAGGAATGCATCCAAAATACTACATGGGATTGAGTCAATCGCTTGCCTCTGGGAGTGCAGAACTTCATAGCGAGGTCATGATTCAGCTACGTTTAACGACCTTAATCTCACCTGTGTTTGTGATGGGCAACTAAAAAATACAAATCATGTTGGGGAAAAATAAGTATCTAGTGAGATTAGTATAGTGTGAAGTTCTGGAAAGTCTTCTGCAATACCAAAAACTTTAAGATCAGGTATCTGTTGCCATAAATTTTAAAAAGAAAACAAAACAACAATCTCTCTTGAAAGAGTATTACTATGAAGCTCCAAAGAGTTTGTACAGCAGCACCATGGTTCAATCTGATCTCAAGTTAATTCAAACCAGTAGTCAGTTCCTACCTGGGCAAGAAATGGGAAAACCCTGCACCCTTCACACTCTTGACATCAGGCTTGGCAAGTCGGTGTGCCAGAGCCCCTTCAGACGCAGCAGCCTACTCTCTGGTTTGCTGCTGTTCCAAACAAGATCTAAAACTGAAGCTTTACTACTTGGAGCAACTGAGATGTGGGACTACGAAGAGCAAAATACTAAAATGGGATTCCTCATCCCGATGCCAAGCATGATTTCGGCAACTCAAGCCCTTGCTACAGTTCATACTTTGCTCCTTACAGTAGGAATCTCTGAGAGATGTGTAGATGGCGTATTCTTACCGAGACATGATGTTTTACTATGAGTCAGCTGTGTTTTAGTCCTAGACAAACCACTTAGTGGCCTCTACTTAGGCGGCAACATAGCTTCATTAAAAATTCTGCATAATCATATCAGTCTTCCTCTTGCTAGGCTTTCATTGGCAATGCGGATGATACCCATGCGAAATGGTCTCAAGAGCATTTATAAACTAGCAAAACAGCCTTTAAAATCAGCCTAGCTGTCACAACAAACGTCCGTGATCCGAGCCAGGAAAGGAATTAGTGTTCGATAACGCCCCCCACCCCCGGCTCCTCTCTCCCCGAGGGAAAGCATCCCGCAGCCCGCCGCGGGTTTCTGCGAAGAGGACGTCGACAGCTGACACACCCACCGCCGGTGAGCGGGCTCCCAGTCCCGCCAAGAGCCCCGGCTGCCCCTGGCACCCTTCCCCACCCTGGATTAGGGCAAAATTACGGTAAAATCGTTAAACTGGCGGCGCAATCAGGCCGACCGGTTCCCCCCGCTCGGCCTGGCCTCTGCTACTACGGCTCCTCTTGCCCCTTCCCCGGCTCGGCCTCTCCCGCTGGTCCGTCCAACCCCCACCCCCGCCGGCTCCCGGCGAGGCCGCTCCGCTCCCGGCCATGCCTCCCCGGGTTGGGGGTGCGGGTAGCACCCCCGCCACCTCCACGGACAGCCCCCCGTACCCCTACCAGGGCAGACGGCGGTGCTTCACCTAGCCCTTGTTTTTTAATCGCTTTTACTAATCCTTATCGCTCCCGGTCGCAGTGGGCGCCCTGCCCGATCGTGACGGGGGCCGGGGAGCGGCGGGG
>VZTU01031813.1:168849-196390 GCA_013400835.1 Zapornia atra
GAGCACCGGAGGGTTCCGCCACCTTCCCGTCCCCATCTCCCGCCGCTTTCCTCCTTCCCGGCTCATCTCTCTTCGAGCCCGGGTGGCCGGAACCTGCGAAGCCCCTGGAGGGGGACGTCCCGGAGCAGGGTTACCAGAGGGTTGGGCTGCGGCTTCCCTCTCTGCCCGGGGATGTCCCAGTTGCTGGAGCTGGGGCTGCGGGCGGGGGGGCGGTGGCGAGACGTGCCTGAGTTCTCTCGGCGCAGGGAGGTGGCTGGAAGCCGCGGTGGGCTGGGCACGGCGTGTGTCACCCGTGGAACTGGAGGCAGGTGCCAGCCTCACTGGGATGGTGTCGGGGAGCGGGCGGGGGGTGTTGCTAAACAGGGAAACTACGGAGACTGGAACGCCTCGAAGGTGTATGCAGGGCCTCTGGGTTTCCCCGAGGCTCCTTTCTGCGAGCACCCACGGATGGGTTTTTACGGCGATGGAGTCGGAGAGTGGTTCCACACTGAGTAATCCTTTGCTGTTCTGCACCGGGTGTCCCTGCTTCAGCAGCATCACAAAAAGGGCTCTTTCAGAGCACAATGCTAGCGAGTGACAACAGTGTCTATTGTAAAACCACCAGCAAAAAACGTTGCAGAGTCACCATGTCATCCTTGACACAGTGCATACCAAAAGCAACACACATCAGGCAATGAGTGGGAGCGGGAGCACAGGAGGCTCCATGTGAATGTAAGGAGAAACTTCTTCCCTGTGAGGGTGATGGAGCCCTGGGACAGGCTGCCCAGAGAGGCTGTGGAGGCTCCTTCTCTGGAGACATTTAAACCTTCCCTGGATGTGTTCCTGTGTGATCTAGTCTGCGTGATCCTGCTCTGGCAGGGGGGTTAGACTAGATGATCTTTCAAGGTCCCTTCCAACACCTAACACTCTGTGATTCTGTGAAGACATCTCTTGTGAAGCCAGGGATAGATAGAAACTGATTGACATCTCCATTTGGCTGATTGACATCTCCAGAATTGTGTCAAACCTGGGAGGAGCCTGGCTCATGTCTTGCACTAACCACAGTGTTGCAAAGTCCTGATGAAGATGGCTAGAAAACCTCTGTTCCTTCTGCTCATGAAGCACAACATCAGTGGTGAGAGGACTTTTACTCCACCCCTGACCTTGTGAGAATATCTTCAGGGACAGAAGGATGGTTCGGTTTCCAAAGGACAAATTTTTTTATGAGGCCAAGATGTTTCCATTCTATTTGAGTTCCTCGCTGCAGCAATGTTTTCTTACACACATTGTGCTTTCCACGTCATCTACTACAGGCTCCTGAGGGAGAGTATTTTGTGACCTAGAAAAAAAAAATCCTTACAAAATATTCTAAAAGTGAAACGGGACACATGCTCCTTGCAGGGTTTCCATGAACGGCAATGCAACAAAATTAGAGCCAGGAAATACAGAAATAGTGGAATTTGTACAGTGTTTAACCAAACTCAACTATATATTTAAATGATTGCCTCCCTTACATCCCAAAATAGAATCAAATGTGATTTATCAGGGCTGTCGCAATAGCATCTGAGGACACTTACTTCCCCTTTGGCCTCAGGATCAGAACAGCTTTGTGCTGGGAATAATTATGGTGCTAAAACAGTGGTCTTGTCCCCAGACATCATCTGAGGTTACTGCTGAACCACACGACCGAACTTTTAATGCATTTTACCTATGCTCTGGCTCCACACAAGGTGAAATCCCAAGCACACAGAGAAAGGCTGGTTCTTCGTGCCGTTCTGCTCTTTTCTGGTCTCCTGCAAAGATGCTTTTTATTTGCCTTTCCCAACTACGAGGCTATTTACTTCCCGGGTGCAAAAAGGTACTGGAAGCACTACTTTTGTTGAGTGCAGTGTGAGAACTGGCCTTTGGGCCCCAAGATTGCAACAAAGAACAAAGACGGTCAGACAAAGCCACAGAGATCAATCTGTTGTTGTTTGGAACACATTCATGAGCGGGGGATGTGTACACAAGGCGCCAGCTACGAGTTTTATCGCAGCATCTGCCAAAGCAGCCGGCATTTCCCCAGCACAGAAATGAGCTGTACTTCTCCAGCCACGTCACCAGAACATCAATATACTGCACAAAACCCTCTGAGATACACCAGAGGTAAATGTAACCATTACCAATAGACTTTTAGAAGAAAGATCATTTTTGCCAGGGCTTGGTGGAGTGACAACAATTGCCACCTCCCCAGCAGGCTGGGTTCCTAGCGTGATTGCGCTGGCTCTGCTCATCTGTTACTCCTTTTGTAAAATGGATGAGGAATAATTATATCCAGTTTTGAATCCAATTTGACATCCTTATGTGAAAAGCGTTACAGTAATGGCAAATATTTTTATTTTTAGAACGCTTCAGCTCTAAAGATGTGTAGGAGTGCCAACAACAATAAAAATAGAAAAATCTTATAAAAAACACAGCCAAAAGCAACATCGACCAATAAATAAATCTGTAAAAAAATTGTTGTGGAAATAACATAATCTCTGTGCAGCATGCAAAGGCACATATCTTTGTGTGGTGCAACCGAAGGAGTGGTTAGTGAAATCACCAGAATCATCCAAATGTTTTCAAAGTTGCTCTGAGTTTTGCAAACATTCTCCCTCTAATTTAAGCTATTGTTTTTCCAAAAGAATTTGGATTTACAACACAATTTTCGTAGCTAAATATAAGCCCATTGTGCACAAACAATTGAAATCTCTCTTAAAACCAGTTCTTATTCTACATGCTAAGGCTTATGCAGTCTCAAATAGTGTGAATCCTTCTGTGTGGTTTCACTGAGTAAAAAGACTGTTCTGACAATCTAGAAAATCAGGTAAGGATCAGATTTGAAAACCTCTGGCTTTGATTCTATATCTTGCTCAGATTTTTTCAGAATCAGAGCCTAAAATTCATGATTTGGGGTGGGGAGAGGTAGGGAGGAGATTGAGAATACATGTAAAACTTGGAGATGACGTTGGTTTGTTACTAAAACCCACTCTCTGGACACGCAGTGGAAACCAGCTTTGGTTAGAAGCATGAGAAGCCTCGACTCATGCATGAGAAACTCAGATTGAACCATATTAGCAAAGGAACTCGAAATTGATTGGTTTGCTTCCAAGATGCAGTCTAAAACCGCTTTCACATTTGTTTTAAGCAACCAGAAGCCATCACAGCTGCCAAAAGAAGCAGTTCGACATTTCCTCCACCCCTGCGCTTTCATTCCTGCCCCCACGCATCTCCTCTCTTATGTCAGCACCAGCATTTGTACAAGCACATGGTAAACAGCTTTTCCAGTCTCTCCTCACAGAGCAGCTGCTCCACGCCCATGATGGGTTTTGGGGCCCTGCTCTGTGCCTTCGCAGACCCCTTGCTGTACTGGAGATGGGGATGCCCCAGGGGGTTAGGTAAGCAGCAAAATGCTACCCTAGGTCTCCTCCTCCATCCCCCTCCTAAGGATACCCAACATTTTGTTGGCTTTTTTTGATGAGTGTGAACTCCCAGCCATGGCTCCAAGGTCTCTTTCCTAATTTATGAGCCCCATGTCCAAGTTCAGCATCATTCAAGCACAGTTTATATTATTTTTCTCCATGTGCATTGCCAGACATTTATCTAGACTAAAGCTCACCCTCCAAATTTATGACACTCCCTTACTTCTGTGATGTCCTTCAGGAGTTCCTCAGCGCTGGCACAACATTTGGTTACCTAAAAGGACTTTAACTTTTGTTTCTGTTGATTGTGTTGCCTCTCTTTTGGAGCAAGCCAGCAGATCTGTATGCTTCTAGGAATGTCTTTGCTCGTATAAAATATTCTCCACGATCTTGCTTAACTTACTTGGCTTTTCTTTCCTAGGCTGAAACTCTTCTGGCCACCTAGAAGCCGATAGATATACTGCTGTTTGTTTTTTACAGGAAGACTATTCTGATGAATACATTTATATTACTAACATATGCTTTTAGCAGCAAATGGTAACAAAGGTTCCAACATCCTACACTTGCAGAGGTGGACAGTTACATCCTGCTGCTAGCTAATCCCCAGATTTATAATGTGTCCAGCTCAATAACACATTTCAAAGCATCCTGTTAATTGACCACAAGATTTTGAGCATCTTCCTATTCCTTGTCTCATTTTTCCTGTTCTTACAAAACTTAAGTTGAGATTAAAGCACCCTGGTAATGACATTTCCTGGAAAATATTTTGCAGTGTTTGGGTCTTTGTAAAAATCTGGAAGCAAATTTACTCTGAGAACCTTTCCATAGGAGCCATGTCCCAAAAGACATATGATCTGGCTGCTCCCTCCCAGTACCATGAACTGAGTAGCCTTCTAGACATTCTGTTCCACCTCTTTGTCAGCTGACTGTCATGATGGTCAAAATACTAACACACAGCAACTCTGCACAAATATTGCTTCAGAAGTAAATTTTTTAGAGGAGAAACAGAGCTTTAGAAAAGCGACACATCCATAAATCTTCTTTATCTTATTTCACCAGACTGCTGTGCACCAAAGCTGGATTTTTCTAAAGCCAGTTCACACTCAGCACATCTTTTCTGGATGCTGGTGTGGAAACCAAACTCAGTTGACAACAAAACTCAGTTTGGGAAGAGGTGGTAACAACCTGGCCTGGTTTCCCATCCTCTTGTGCTAGCTCACAACAGTACATCTTGCCTCTAAAACGTGCTGGGGAGACCTTGTATGTATGCTGTGACTGAAAGCAGTGGTGTGAAAGCAGCTGGCCAGAAAAAAAAGCCTTTTTGTTGGCTGAAGCCTCTACATTATCCATGCCCACCTTCTGCCTGCTGGGAGCATACAGAAGACAGGAAAAATCCTCATCCTCAGGTCTCTGTGATCTGTGGGTGGATTAGCTGCGGTGCCACTTCCTGTTACTGTCCATGTCTCCCACGCAGCGTGACAGAGCACGTGGCTCCGAGGTAAGCTGCCTGCACCAGGCAGGCTCCCCTCTTCCCACCGCTGCCTCAAGCTGCCCCTGCCACTTGCAGACCTCTTTTGAGGAGTTTCTCAAAGACAAATGCTCTAACTATATTTTCTGTAGTTTAATTTACATCTGGTTTGTATTATTTGCAGCTTTGCTTTATCTGTGTCATTCCCTCCCCACTGCTCTTTCTTCCCTCCCCATTATCCTTGATAACCGAGAGTTGATTGTAGCTAGTGTAGGGTTACATGCTGTCATCCCACCACAGCTTGCAGCCGCCAGCTGTCTTAAAACTATGCCGAGTTTTCCTACAGAAGCCATTCTTTCTTCACTCCCTCTGTCTGGCTTGCCCCACTGAAGGATACCAAGTCCTCCCTCAGCCTTCCCACATCTGTTGCCAGCCCTAAATTAATTTTTCCATGTTTGGAGAAACTGCAGCGTCCCAGCTCAATGCTAACCTACATTCCAGCAGGCCATTAAGACTAACAGCATGTGTAAACCAGCAGATCAAATGTATCCTGGAGGATATGTATGTGAGCTAGTATTTTGGAATATCCCACTGCTGCCGGAGAACTCTGGGGAGAAAAAATGTGTTTGTTTTCCCGAAGAGGAGTGTCCCATCAGCTTCGGCGCTCTGAAGGGGCCCAACTACAGGACATAATAGGACTGGGAGAACAACAGAGCGTGGAGCTGGAGCCAATTGAAAATGCAAAGAAACTACACAGGCAGAACGGAGTTATTCACAGTGCAATTAGAGCAGAGCAGGGGGGCGGCCGCGTCTTGCTGAAAACTCCACCACGGGGACTGTGAAACAGAAGAATCTCGTTGTAGTGAAGCACCAAGGGACGGCACGTAAAAGAGGCGGTGGGGAGAGATGAAGTGGGGCGAGGGAGCGTGGTTGATGGAGGCACACGCTTGGTGCCGGGCTGGAGGAATGTCATGGCTTCACTTGTGATTGGCTGGGGAATGGAGGAGTCAGTTTTCACGGGGGCTGATCAAAAAGTTCCCTTCTGCTTTCCAAAGTTGCTGTCTGAGCAGAGGCATCGGGAAGAGGAGACCAGGCGCTCTAACATTCCGCAGGAAAGCTATTTAAATGAAATGAGAGGGCTTCTCTATCCAAGGATATACAGCCAAGAGCAGACGTGGAGAAGCTGTTTTCCTTCTTTTCACCCCAAACTCCTGCTGGGGTTGAACAGCTCTCATTTCTGGCATGCGTCTCCTCTCCCAGGATACTATGTCACAGTATACTACTAACTTTCTTCTGCTCCCCATACCAGAGTATCCTGTATTAGACTGTGTGCCCAACAAAATCATCAAGCTCGTGGTACTGGGTGGCAGCAGCGTTGGCAAGACAGGTAAGTCCAAGGTGTAGTTCCATACTTTTTCTTGCTGCTGTACTCAGGAGCTGATTCACAGCTCAGGTAGACCCGCGGCTGTGAAAACTCTTAAGCAACTCGAACATTTTAAGTTACTGTTTGGGTTTTTTTAATGCCCTGAATAATCTGTGGGGGAGATTTGTTGTAGGTCAGCGTGAGCAGCCAATGTGAGGTGGCAGTTAGGAGGAGAGGGCAGTGTTGGGGCTCTGTACTCGCAAATGATTCTACCCGGTCTCATGCAAATTATTTAACTGTGTATGAATTTCCACACCCCAAAAATGGGTCTAGTGGGTTTTATTCTCCTGTTGTAGATGTTTTATGCTCTTCAGACAAAAAACAGCATACAAGATGTGTCTTCCTGTATTATTCTCCAAAGGAGACGAGTAGGAAAGAGGGCAAAACAAGCATTATTACTTTTGAATATGTAAGGCTCTTGATCTCAGAAATTATTAAGGCCAGATCTGTTTGACTACATCTGAAGTTCCACAGGGCTCAGTGAAGTGTTTGATTGTTTCAGCTCTGATACAGCCACATTTTCATATTATTTATAAGTAGTTTGTTGAAGGTAGCTGCACAGTGCAATTCATTGAAGGATACTAAACGGGTGACCCAGTAACCACCCCGAGAAAAAAATACTAAAGTTATTAAGCAAATGGCTTTGCAGTGATTAGGAATCTGCTGAGGTGAAAGCGCTGCAGGAAGATAAATTACTGTTGCCACGACAGGATTTTAAGTGTTATGAAATGCTCAAGGAAAAGGGAAAGGTTCTAATCCGGCAGTGTAAGAAAGCATCGTGGGTTAAGCTGAACAAGAAGGCCCAGGGCGCTGCAGCATGACCTGTGTGTACAGAGTATGCCAAGTTTGTTTGCTGGGTGTGATTAGATATTACTGATGGGTTTCATGAGGAGGATCAAGGCTTTTTAAGGCTGGGAGGTAACATTACGTCCATGAGCCTCATTTCTTGTTGGACACAGAGGTCTTAAATGTAGGATTTGGATTAGTTTCGGTTTACTGGTTTGTTACTCTTTTTCTAAGTTGTTTCTAACCAAAGGTGGGCCAGATTGTTCCACCTGCCCTCACAATAAGCAAACCTCCACATCCTGCACTGAAGAGTCGTGCTGACTTTGAGGGGTAATTTCTAATACAAGTTGTGAAAAACTCTGCATTAGGTATCACAGCCTGGCCCCAGACCTTTTTCTGTGAGTGTTGAGAGAAACATTTGCAGAATAGTATGTGAGCAATTCAAAGATTAACTTGGTTTCATATTATACCAACTCTTCCAGTAAGATATTACATGCATCCTGCAAAGATTCATTTTGGTTCCCATTAAAGACACATACTTCTTTCATTGTTTTACAGCCCTGGTCGTGCGCTTTCTCACAAAGAGATTTATTGGAGACTATGAAGCCAATACTGGTGAGTCTGCTTTCTTCTGCAGTACTGCAGATAGCTTGAAAAGAAATCCACTCTGTTTTGTGACTGGTGCACATTACGGGGAAGCCAAGAAGTGTTAGATATCCATAACATGCATATTTTCAGTTAATAGCCTCAAGCTATGAGAGCAATAAATCAAAGGCTTATTATTTATGATCCTTTTAGCTATTTTTCCCCCCCAACATGATGGAAAAGAATCAGAGTAAAAGGTTTGCTTGGGGACATACCTATACTAAAATGCAGATTCGAGGAACAACTTGCCTATCAATTTACCCATGGAAACCCAATGCTGCTCTTTCTGCAACCCCAGGGAAGCCAGAGGAATTCCAAAATGTGTAAAAGACAGTTCAGATTTTTTTCAGTGTACTGCCTTTTTCCAGTGGCTTTTATGACAAGGGTGACTTCCAAAGTGGAGTCTTCTTTCCATAAGGTAAGCAAAATGACCGTACGAACTACATTTCTTGTTTAATCCTGACACCTCAAAGGATGTGTGCACGTGAACTGTTTAAGTCACAGCCTCTGCTCTAAGAAAGTGCCAGCTGTATTGTCCAGTGTTGTAGAAAGGATCTATGTACACTGTGCTCATACCTTCTAGCACATCTCATGTGTAGGCCACCTCACAGTTTTTGAGTGGAGGAGGACAGTATTCAGAGCAGTGATTGCTTCACTTTGGGGATGGATGCTGCATTTAGAATGATGAGTTTGGAAAGGAGATGGCAGTACAAGCCACCTTTGATCTCTGCCTGTCTGATGAAATATAATCTGAAAGCTCCTCCTTACAGCTCCCTCTTGCTGACCCTAAGTAACCTCAATGGTTGGCTGCACTGTTTCTCTTTCTTTTCCTTCATCTCTTCTATGTGAGACTGTACATCAAGTTAGACTTCTGAGCTTTGCAATGGATTGCTGCCAGAGACATTGCTGAGAACCACATGCTTTTCTCATTAAGCTACCAGCCCAACGGCCATGCTGTAGAAGAAATAAATATGCCAGAAATAGGAAACAGGTGGCAGTGTATGTGTGATCATTCAACCATGCCTCTCCTTCAACTGGGTATAAGGCAGAGTGCAGTCAGTGCCTGGAAGTACCTGCTCTTTTCTCTGCTATGCATTAGAGAGTAGGAATGATGTATTCCAGGACCCCTGGTCCTGGTTCAGGGGTGCAGTATCTCCCCATATAACAGTACAACCTTTTCAGCTTAAAATCTGATCTGTTAAAAAAAACCCCAAGCATCCTAGAGGGGCTAGATGACCTGACAGAGTCAGTATTAAGACATAATACGATAATGTTGGATTCAGATACAGCAAACATTGCCACACTAAATGTCCTTATATTGTAATTGTTTCTGTGAGCTCAGACTTCTTTCCACTGGCATAAACCCACCTGTTTCCTTGATGATTTTCAGAAGTGATGACATTACTGTTGCTAACTGACCTCCCTGTGAATCTGAATGCCTTACTCTCCAACAGACAGGATTTCCCTGTGTTCCAGATGAAGTGCCATGTTTTAGATACAGCAGTGGCAATTGTATTTGAACAAGACTGAAAGACTGTATGCAGCAGCTGTGTATATAACATTTCTTCATGTATCCATGTGATATGCTTAAAATTTTAAAGGAAAATGATGATGGCATCTGTCACAACCATGGATAGTTCATAAAATCAAAACTTCAGTTTTCACTGTCACTTAATCTGTTCTCCAATAATAAAATTCAAGCCCAGAACAGCGATGGTCTTCTTAGAGCTGGGTCAGTCCTAGATGGTTTGAACTAGCACTTGAACCTGAATACGCATCATTCAGATTCACCAGAAGTCAGAATCAAAGTGTCTAAACTTTGGGGATTTCAAACAAACTCTAACTCTGGGTGACTGCTAAGGTCACACAAATCCCGAAGAGCACCTAGGTGATTCGTATGCAGTCACTTTTTCTGTGTCTGAAACTAAAAGAGTTTCCTTTTTAAAAAAATTCCAGAAAAATGCAATAGGAAATACCTCACTCCTTTTGCAGGCAACACCTGGCTATCTTGGTTTGAGATTAAAAATATATTCAGTCCACATTTTAAGAAGTTAACAACACAGATTGAAAACATGAATGGGATTTACACACTATTTGTTTCAATGCAACGTGCCACCTTTCCCTGACACTGTGCTAGTCTGACCACACAGCAAATTCAAAACCACCTTACCTAAGTAAACAACTGCACAACCACTCCCATGCCATCCCTTTTCTATAAGCAGCTACATATCATAAGCCTCAAATGTCTGGATTTCAACAGTCCTGTTTTGCCTTTATCTACCTCTCCTCTTTGTTACAGTCACTGATTCTAATGATTTTACTTTTCCACCAGGTGCTTTGTATTCAAGAAAGTTCACCATAGACGGGGAACAGATCTCTCTACAGGTGCAGGATACTCCCTTTGTTTCTTTGGAGGTAAAACATCTGCTCAGCGCATCGGTACTTTCCAGCAGTTACTGTCTCCTCTGAGATTTCTTGATAAAATTAGGTATCCTCTTATCACCATCAAACCTATGCATCTAGGTTTGACCTTAACCTCAGACTAAGCTCAGACTTGGCCAAATAAACGGAAACACCACCTTCTCTCATCCTCTTCTAGGCTAGCCCTGGACAGCTACCGTGTTCTGTCTGCACACACCAGTGTGTGCATGGCTTCATTTCAGTGCTGTAGAACTGTTCTGTCCTGACTTTACAGAGCGGGATAAGCAGAGCTCCCCCAGCCTCAGGTTCTATTTCCATTATCTCCAATTACTGGAGGAAGATTTAAGCAGAAAGCTTTGATAAAGTTCCAGAGTCTCCGCCACTGCTGGGGTTGCCCAGAAGAGAGGACCCCTCGTTTACTCTAGGCACTAAGAAGGAAACAAAAGCTGCTATGGAAGTCCTCCACATATTCAAGTTGGACTTAATAGTACAAAGGCCCTGAGCCAGCCTGCTTAGAGAGGACCTGCACAGGGAGGCTGTGGGTGGCGGTTAGACACAATTGGGGCTGCCTGATAAACACTTAACAAAGGGAATCCCAGCTCTGTTCTGTCCCATGGAAAGAGGAGAGAGGGAAATAATTGAATTCCCTCTTTCACACCAGATAGATGTTTATTTTCTGATTTCCCTTTTTTAATTTAAGACACTGTCTTAAAGTTCTGTGACTGTAGCCAGAGCTCCACAGAATTTAATAATGCCAACAGCTCAGGTTTATTCTTCAGAAATTATTTTAATTTAGTTAGGTAGCAGTTTCATTGTCTTAGTCCCAGTCAAAGGTCTGCACTGTTTCAGAAGTTCCCTCTGGCACACTTCTCATAGCCTGTATCTCTCTATTTGCATCAAATGATACATCTGAAATCATTTGAATGGACTGTTCCTGACCAGGACTTGTTAAGACTGAAAATAGGTTGGATTTTCTGTTAGAATCTTTAAGGAAAACACTTTCTTGCATTCTGCAGGCTGGGTACAGTGTTTCAGGAGGAAGTCATGTGGAATCACTCAGGATTCAGGCCACACCGGAAATATTAATGTTTAAGAGAGAAACAGAAGCAAACAGATAACTGGTTTTGTTAGGTGATTCATTGCTTCTTGGTCTATGCATGGAAAATGACCATGTGATTCAAAATTCATTCTGGAGCAGAGATTTCCATTTTAAAATTAGCCCATTAGCCTTTGATTTTCCTGAATAAAGCATTCTGTTGGGGATTATCCATCCATCTCACTTCTGGGTGGGCCTAGCTGGAGTAACTGAGAATTTCTGCTCATTAGGGCTCTCTGAATGTACACCTTCTCCAAAACCATTTTAAAATGCTTGCCAGATCAATTAGTTCTTTTTCCCCATGAAAGGGGTTTGCTGGTGAAAAGCGGCTAGTGGGACGTGAAGGGTGGCTAATTATCTACAGATTGGATACAACCCAGACACCAACAGCACAAATTGCCCTTCTTCCCACAGTCCACCCTGTCCTGGCTTGAGTTCGCTCTCATTAACCTTTTAAACAAGACTACTAGTGAGAATCCTTCCAGATTCCATGTGCAACTCTGTTGGGTTTTTGGGTTTGAGGGTTTTGGGGAGGGAGAGGAAGGATAAGAGCATCTGTGAAACAATTTCACTGTTAACAGGATTTAGTGTTACTGTGAGCTGGAAAAGAACCACTAGACATGATAAGCCAGTGTCTCTATAGGCAATACTGAAATATTTACAAAGGGCAGTTAGTTAGCAGAACTCCTGTGGACAGTTGTAAGCCAAATTTATCTCTGAGCCTTCAGAAATTCTGCTTTCTTCTTCTCACAGAAGAGCCTTGTTGGTAGTCCTGTTTTCATCATCTGACATACCATGAAAGAACTGACCTGTTTTATTCATTCTTTTTCACCCCTGCTTCCTGAAGTTAGGCTTTGTAATTAGGTGTCTAAATAAAAGTGAGCTGTTTGGGGAGATTGCTTAGCACATGCAAATTCTGTAAAAATGACTGTAAATGGCAGGTATATACTTGATAGATTAATCCACAACTTAGCAGTAATAGTCAAAGTTTGGGCTCTGTATTTGCAGAGTTGAATTTCCCCTATAATACAGAAAAACCTCTTATTCCTACCAACTTCCTCAAGAGCTGAATACTGAACATGCTTAGTGCCTTTTTGGAAATGAAAGGAATGACAAAGTTCCAGAAAGCCTGTAATATTGACAGGAATGTCAGTTCTTACAGACCAAGCACTCACTGCAGCAGCGATCTCCCTATCTGGTTAGGTTACGTGCCAGCCCTTGGAACAAAGAGTAGAGGATTAGCTGAAAATAGCTTCATCTTGAGAAGTGAGCTGATGTCTTTTTGGACCCCACAGTGTTGTATTTAGTTTTATACTCCCAACACTGGTGACTGTTACGGCTGGCTGAGTAGAAGTGGTGATGGACTGAACAAATGTGTGGCCAGCAAAACAGTAATACAAACCCATTAGTGCCGCACAAATGAGCAATGAGATTGCACCTCATCCTCAGTCCCAGTAATTAGTTATTTGTAAGAAATTGCTTTTTTCAAAGTAACTTTGCCTTTGACTGTCTAGGGACCTACAAGGCAGAAAAACCTGTCAGGCTTCACCAAACAGAGTATCTCCCCAACCGTGGGGACAGTGAACACAGAATTGGAAAAAGCCCTGAGAAACCACTTTGGCAGACAACCCTTGACTGGCTAGTGTGACTTGCCTGCTGAAGTTTATAATGCTTTTACTGTGCCCATCACAAGTTTATCCACAGTAAAAGCGCAGGTTTCTCTCACCCTGGTTTAGTACAACAGAATACAGAGCAAACTTTTCAATATCGATACTTTGTCTTTTCTCTTATCTTGAACCAATTTGCTCTCCACTCCTCTCCACTCCTGTACTGCTTACCTGTAATCTGCTACAGACACAGTGGAAGTTTCTCCTGACCTTGGTACATTCCCTGGCAGTCAGAGAGGTTTCTACCTGGATATTGAGAAACAGCCGCACGTCAAAACAAAGCTCCGAGGAGCTAACAGTGCTGTTTGACTGTTTACTCTGTCTGCTACCTGTTCTCAGTTTCCTAATCTCACACCTCTTGCTTTTGATGGCAGGATGACACTGACAGCATATGCTGCCAAGAGCAGATAAACCGTTCGATCTACTGGGCAGATGGCTTCGTTTTTGTTTACTCCATCACAGACTATGAGAGCTACCGAGTCATCCGTCCCCTTCACCAGCACATCCGCAAGATTCACCCAAATGCTAACATTCCCCTGCTTCTGATGGCAAACAAAGGAGATCTGCTGCGAGCCAGGCAGGTGTCCTCCAAGGAAGGACTCCAGCTAGCCAGTGAATTGGGGGGTACTTACTATGAAGTCTCAGCCCGGGAGAACTGTGAGGGAGTGCATGAAGCCTTCCAGCAGCTCTGCCAGGAGGTCAGCAGAATGATTGGGAGCTGCAACGGAGAGAAACGAAGAGGCCTCCACCTTGTCCGACCCAAGTCTCCAAATATGCAGGACTTAAAGAGACGTTTGAAACAGGCTCTGACTTCCAAAGGGAAATCTGCCACTACACTTTGATGTAGCTGGCAAAAATTGTTTTCCACAGCCCTGAAAAAAAAGACTAGAAAATAAGCTGGTAGTAAGGGGCGTCGCTGAAATTCAGCAATCAGGTTGTGTGAGAGGCTTTTTCATTTTGTTTTTTACATCTTCCTTAAAAATCCCGTGCTTATTCAGGAAAGGAACATGCAGAATTTACTCTTTGGGGCAAGAATTTAGAAACTGATTTAAAAAATAGATTGTCCCAAATTATTCCCTTTTTGGAAGGGACACAGTCAAATAGTTTAGGCTTAAAATGTGGATTTTTATTAACAAAAATAAATCCTACTTTTAAGAGAAGTGACTTTTTTGTAGTGATGGTTGTATTCCCAAGTACAGACAAAAAGCTACAGCAAGGCACAAGAAAAGCACCATGACCTATACTGAGCAAGCAAAATTTACCAGATTTGCTTATTCATGGGATTTTAAAATAAAGGTAAAAAGTAAGTGCAGAACATTAAGAAGTGAAAAGTAGTAATTGAAAGCTTTTAAATTGTCATTTAGAAAGTGTTCTTAGCAACTTGGGGAGAGCTTGGTTCATATGCAAGCTTTAGCCTTGAAGTCTCCCTTTAAAGGGAAATTAAAAAAAAAAAATCACTATTTTTTCAGTTTATTTTGCTTTGAACACATATTGTTATAGAAAGTGATTCTATGGGCAAAATACATACCTGCAGCAGCATTTTTTTGTCTGTTTCTTAACGGCGTATTTCTCATTTTTCTGTAGGTTTTCTACATGGTAATGAGAGAGGGACAAATAGAGCAGCGTGGTTTAAAACCTGCAAAGAAAACAGGCTGTTATAATCAAGAGCAAGGAGGTGACCTAAAACTATTTAATATATCTTCCAAACTAGCTAGATTACAAGTTCAAGGTGCTATTTTAAATAAACAAGGATTTCACATAAAGTAAATTTAATTCATTAGTTTTGTTTTGTTTTTAAGGAAGAAAATACCTGAACTTTCTGGCTTTGGGAATTCATAATTTTGTTATTTTCCTTGAGACCAGCCTTTACTCCACACCTTGCATGGCACTGAAATTGCCAGTCTAGCAGTACTTACGTCACTGGCAGCATCTCAGTGCATTGTGTCTCAGCACGGACGAAGGGATTTGAAGGTGTGTTAGGGATATGGTTTAGCTTAGGATGGGATTGGTTGGACTTGATGATCTTCAAAGGTCTTTTCCAACCTTGTGATTCTATGATTCCTGTGAGCTGGCCTGGTTTTTTTGGTAGCAATAACAACAACATGAAGCATCCATCATTCTGTTTCAAATAAGAGTGGAAAGAAACTGGGTTTGGACCGTGCAAAAGTCATGATGTAACAATCTTTTCTTTAAACAGACCATCTGAGCAAGTGACAGGACCATGACATGAAGTAAAGTGATTTATTCTCAGGAACACAGATGGGAAACCCTAGTTTGATGGATACAGAAAAATACTCCCAGCTGCGGTTTCATCTGGCAATACTGAGCTAAATCAACTTTTTCCTCATTTTGAGCAGCAAAAATGTAAACTGAGTCTGATGAGTATTTATAGAGCTCAGGGCTTGAATACGTATTTTACATTTTGCTTGTCTCTGTGTTAGACAACTCTCATCATGGTTTTCCTTATCACCTGGATTTGCTCTACCTACAGCTCACCTTCTGTTCTATTTATTGTTTGCCACAGCTCATCATCTGAGAGTGTCTTATGTTTTTGTTTGGGTTTTTTTTTTTTAATTGGTTACAAGTGGTAGTACAAGGGGAAAAGGAAAGTTTGATCATCCAAACAGGGGCTCAAAGGATTTCTACTTCAGCTTACGGTTTGCTAACAATTCGATGTTTGAGCAGAGGTTGGTATGGCGTTTTTTAGCACTGAATTGCAGTATTTTAAATTACTGATAGCACAGCTCAAATATCAAATCTAAAAATTCAGTCATGAAACAGAGAAAAAAAAATTGTGAGACATACACAGACTGAAAATCGTTTACATTGGAAAAAGATCACCAGTTTTCAATAGCAATTAAACATTTTACCCTCCCATTGCTGTATAAAAAGGGCTGAATTTGCTGATGACAATTTGCTGACAACATTTGTTTCCATAAGAGCCTAAGAGAATTAGGTGCTCTAGCTTGTTAAATTTGTTTGAAACTTGCTCTTTCAGCTCTAATCCTTTCCTTTCTGGGAAGACAGTTCAGCACATTTCAAACCTGTTGTTGTTTTATTTTTTATAGTGATTATTTTGATATTAATAAAAACGTGCAAGGTCTTTTCTGAGTAGCGTATAAAATGGCTCCCTTATGTCTCACATCTTTAAATGTTCCTTGTTTCTACTATAATAAAAATACACTTTTTTCCCTTTCTTATAACCTAATACACCCTGCTTTGGGACTACACATGAGTATTCCTATGACTGTATTCATTCCTACATAAGTAAGTATTCCCACACTCTTGCAGCACTGATGGGGGAAAAGAAAAAGTCTACATTTTAGCTAAGGCTAAAAAATATTGAAACATTTAAGTCTTCTCCTAAATACTAACACGTGGAAAACATTTATTCCGCTACAGAAACTTCAGTATAGTATTTCCTTTGTTCCTTGACCAGCAATACAAATCCTGTAATAGCTTTGATACTGGTTTTAAGCCAGAACATACCATCTACAGAAGACAATAGAGCTCAGGATTTTTATTAGCTCTGCAATACTTCAGCACCAGAGCACACCACTGTGTCACTGAAGCGAAGCAGGGCTAAGGAAGTAGAATGGTAGTATGAAAAGCCCAGAGAAGAGAATGCCATAGAATTAAGTGTCTAAAAATAATTACATAAAATATCAAAGATTAGTCATGTAGATCCTGATCCTGAATTAGAATCTTCAGGCTGCCAGGGAAAAACATGTCTTCTACTGACGGTTTAAAATTCAGCCTCTAGAGAGAAGGTACTTGACATAAAGTCAAGAGAGGAAAGGAAAAAAAAAGAGATTTGAGAGTGGATTTCTTTTTTTTTTTTTGTAATATCAAGGCAAATTCTCCTCACAGTTGTATTGGTTAAGTCCAGATGAACTCCACTGGAAGCAATACCAACGGCAATAAGCTGTAAAATTCACGTAGTTTTTTTATTTTTTCCCATCCCTCTTCATTCTCCTGAGCAGTTTAAATCTTTTGCACCATCTGGCTTTCAAGATGGTTTACTGCTGGGTTTACTTGGTCACAAAGCAGTTGAGTGATTTGCCTCAAGGTTATACAGTTGAGCAAGTACTTGAGAGGAACTCAAAAACTGTGTCCTTTGTAATTACAACTACCAGACCATACCACCTCCCTCAAGGTATGCACAAAGCACTGTGAGTTGTATTACACAAGAATGTAATTAAAAGTTGGGAAAAGTTACTTAAATTACAAACTATGTTAGGAACTGACTGAGCAGAGTATTGCTGACATGCTGGTACCACGAGATTGACTGATGAGTTATTGAAGATATCTGTAAGTGGGTATTTTCTGCAGTAGTGCTGTCAGCTGCTTTTCTCACTTTTCCAGTGGTTCCCCATGGAACTACAGTATGACCCGGGAGAAAGGAAAATCAGGCTCTATTTTTAACTTTTTCAGTGACTTGCTGGAAGTTAAAAAAAGATTTCCAGTTTCACTGTAAAAACCTCAAAAACAGGGACAAAGGTGCTAGAAAAGATGATCCAATCTATGACCTCGAGACAAAGAAAGACTCCTCCTTTGATAATTTTTCACCCCCATTCTCAATGGCTCTGCCCCTCCTGTCCCTCTCCATTCATGCCTTTGTGTGAGTTGAATTCAGCAAGCAAGAACTTCTGTGACTGCTCTTCCTTAGGCTTAGAAATACGTGCTTTTGTCTGTTTAATTTAAAATTTGTTTCCAAATATTTTAACTCCAAACATGGTTTATAGCAAGAGAAGAGTGTCTACTTAGCCTTTTGACTTTATTTACCTAAAGAATTTTAAAGCACATCTAAATGAAGTTAGTACAGTGCTGTATTTAGACAAATCTTTGAATTCATGCCATCTCTCCCCAAGTGCTCCCACTGGCTTAGCCCAATAATTCCTTCCCTTGTTTTGTGCTTATCATGTTGAGCTCATTTGTGCTGCATAGTCATTGCTTACTCAAACCTGCTTAGTTCTTGTAGTGTTTTGCTCCTCTTCTCTGAAACCTGTTCTGTTTGATCAAGGAAGTTCTCTAAGCAGCAGTGCACATAGTAGAAGAGCTCAGAACAGCTGGTGATTTTCTACTGTCAGATTTTGCCTGTTATTGAAGATTTTGGGATGAACAATGGAGAGCTATGGGAAAATGATGCGGCAAACCCAGTTCTAGGCTCCCCTCATCTGTCAGTCTTCTTTGTGACAATAATTTCATCCATCATGAAGTGGACAAACTTTATCTGAAGTGATAGTGTTTCAGCATGGACTCCTGCAGATGGAAAAAACACCAAACATGAAGCAGAGAGGAATTGACGGGCTCTGGAAAGACTAGGCTCCAATTAATTCAGGAGCTGTCATACCAATCTTCTTTTCTTTAGAAGATACATTTTTTACATTTTCCTTTTTATCCAAATGGGCTTCAAGACACAGCTTCTGGATCTCGTCACACAGACACATAACTGTCTCCTCCGTAGCAGCTCAAGGGGAAGCTGCACATTTTCTAAATATGATGGGTGAAAGTATGCATGCCTTGTGCTGTTATCATGGATGATTGTGGAGACTGTTCCTAAGGATAATGTTTTTCTTCTTTCTGGGCATTAATGCAGAGCTCTAACAATCAGTAACCAGTCATTTTGGAAAGATGTTAGTATTGTTTGCTGATTCTGGAGCCATACTCTACCTCCTCTGCTGGTTAGAAAGCTCACCAGATATGCAGGGGTTGGACTTTTTCTGATGTCACCTTTGAATCCTTACAAAGAAAGTTGAATTATGTCACTTTTTGACTGGGATCCAGGTTTCCAGATGCTCATAGGAGCCACCACTCTTCACAGTGTTCTGCATTGTATTTAACTTCAAAACTCCCAGTATTTTCCTGAAAAAGAGAAACTACTTTGGAATATCACACTGAAGTGCTACAGTCTACAGGATTAGAACTCATGCTCTATTAGCAAATGTGTTTATCATTGCAAATGAACAAGACTTGTTACTCAACTAGCAGAACAAGGTATACTGTCGTACACCTCAGCAGTTCTGTGGCTGTCAGTAAAGAGCAGTGGGGCAGGGGAAAGAGAGAGAGACACCAAACCTTTAAATTATGCTCCTCTGTGTGTTTGATTTTCAGTAAGACAGGCTGACTCTCCCTCAAGCACTGAAGTAGGGAACTGGCTGGTGGCAGTGCCACTTCCTATAAAGCGGTGGTGGCAATTCTGGCTCACCAGTCTGTCCTCCATTCCCTCCCTTTGGCGACGGTGGGGAAAGTCAACATTTGTGAGAAGAACCGCCCAGGTGCACAAGAAAGGGCTACTGGAAAACCACAGGTTCTCTGAGGCAGAACCAAAATGGTGTTTCTGTAAACTACACATCTGGAGGTGCTCTGCTGAAATGGAAAACCAGAATCCAGGCCTCAGAGAGCCATTGGCATGTTCCATCTACATCCTTCCAGAGCAGCGGTGAAACCCCCATGTCTTTGTCACATTCCAGCCCACGTGGTTACGTTATGCCTATGTCAAAGTTGCTTCTTCTAAAGGACTACAGTAATATTGCTGTTCTCAGAGTGGATACTTGTACAGCTCCAGCAATGAACGGAAGGTTCAAGCTGCCATTCTTATCCGCCCTTTTAACTGCCAAGACCACCTATGAAGTCCAGAGTCCAAGAGCTAGTACCAAATACCAAATATATCTGACTAGTGTTCATCAGTCTGTGCTGGAGAGCAGTAACTGGCTCTCAGGAGAGCCATAATCTGCCAAAAGAACAGCTTTTAAAACCCAGAATACATATTTGTGTCAGGGCTGTGAAATGATACATTTTATATCTAAGTGCTATTCTGCTAGCATTACTTATTAGGCAGCTTCAAAGAAAGCAAGAAATTTTGTTTCTAAATCCTGAGCACTAATCATTGTGATTCCTCATTTTATCTATTTTTGTATTTTTAATTTTAGCCATTTGTACTTACGAACCTCGCACTGAGGAATGAAACAAAACAAATGGAGCTCTTTTTATACATTTGGCAATGCACATTTTCCTCACGCTGCAAATATGTCCCAGCACTAGAAGAACCATGAATCATGAATAAGGCTGAGAGACTATGTTCAGTTTCTAAAGCCCAGACACCCCTCAATCCCTCTGCTCTGGCTACTGGTAAGATCACTGGTAAGACAAGAGTATACATCTAAACCACACCACAGTTTGCCACCTATTAATAAGTGGTTTGCAAGGAGCTTTAAAATACAGGCTTCACAGGATGAGGGGAGAAAGCTGTTGAAGGGTTAAACATTTCCTGCCTTTAATCTTGAATCACGTAATGTGGAATGAATGTTTGAGCTCAAAATGTTTCCTCACTTTGACAGTTTCATGGTGTGAGGTCAAAGTGTGGGAGAGATGGAGAGAAATGAGGAGGAATACAGAGTGGTAAGCTAGTGAACCCAGAGAAACATGCAGATAACCAGAGAAATAAAAAGGGTGGTTTCTCAAGTGGCTTCAACCCCGCTGGAAGGGGCTGTGGTGGAGCAAAATGTGTGTGACTTTAAGGACTTCCTGCTCTGGGCTGCCTCTGCTTCTCCCATGTGTGCATGTTCCTGCTCTGGGCACAGTTCCCACGCCACATTGCAAAACGCGCCTTGAGTTTCTCACAGTATCTTTGCCCAGACACAAACTGCAGCTTGAGTCCTTCCTGCACCCTGCAAATTCAGGAGGTGGGACTCCTCTGGGGGTACTGCTTGTTATATTTATTTTTCCTGCCCATGCAGATCTTTTCTTAGGTCTGTGTCGGACACCGAAGGGCCCTACCCAAGGCAGCACGCTTCAATTTAAAAACTCAACAGATTTCAGAATAATGTGATTTTTCACACCAACAAAGACAGGCTGGCCTGGTTTGATTTCATTTGAGGGCCTTCCTATGAGGACAAAGTAATCTCTCCCTGATGACTGTCACAATGTGAGGATATATTTCTAGAGCTCAGTGCATCACATGTTTGCCTGTTTCCCCTTGTAGTTTCCACCTCCTTGCTGCAGGCAACAGTTTCCATTTGGTGAATTTCTACCTATTTAATTTCTTGCCTCTTAACAAAAACTGCTAATCACTGGTTTGCTGAGGAAAAAAGAAAATATAGACAAAGACTTTAATAACCACATTCCGTTACCCCTCCCCCTTAGCTCAAACACAACAGTCTCAACCTCCCTGTTTCCACCCAGGGTTGCACTCAAGTCCAGTTCAATTCCATGCTTCTCTTTCTTGAGTAAGTCTGAGGGAGGGCATCACATGCTCCTTTGGCAGGCTGATGTTTTGACATGCAGTGGGGTTTTGCATGGGTGTCAGAGCTGCTAGTGACAGGCACATGGAATGGAGTGCAGGAAACCCTACAGTTCATGCCAGATAAGGACAGCTCCCCGCCTCCTCCCCCCAAATGATGGCAGTAACACAAAGGGATTTGGTATATCAGACTATTGCTGAGAATAGTAAATTCTGCATCTTCCCACCAAATGATATCAAATGTCTAAAGGGAATCAGCTGACAAATCCTCTTGCTCAACACCACTTGTCCCTAAGCTGCACGAAAGAAAAAACCACCTCCTTTCATGGCAGGAAATCCTCAGGACAGTTTGTCACCAGGATTCAGAAAGATTTATTTAAATACAACTGCGCGAATAACAGTAGATTTTGACTGGTGAGTGATACAGCCAGAAAAGCTGATTGGCAAGCCCTTCTGAGGGCTGGTAGGTACAAACCCTGCTTTAAGGCTATTGGGCAAACATGACTTCTAATGCTCTCAGGCTCCTCCAAGGAGAAGGACTCTAGAACTCTTTTTAGGACTTCTATATGAAACCAATTTCTTATGATTTAGGAAAAGGTCAAACTCCTGCCCACAGCTCCAAACCTATTATTTCTGGAATGGGCCACATGAAAATTCCCAGGTCAGAGCCACCAGTCTGCAGCATGCAGTTTCACCTTCAAACCGAAGGGAAAGATGCTAATTGAAGTATCTTTTTTAATGCTACAATGTGTATTGTGGAACACCCTTTGTGGGACACTACCAGATCCTCTAGGTTTGTATCCTCACCCTCCCTGTCTCTTGGGCATGTTTTCCTGCTAGTACAAGACATAATGCAACCTAAGGGACCAAGAACAGCGCAGAGTGTTGCTCAGGTTGTCTCACCCCTCAGCTACAGTCCCAATAAAATTAAAGGGAAACATCCTTCCTTTGCAAAGTGTTTTGAGATTTACTGATTAAAACTCCTGCGTGTAAGCCAGGTGTAATGCTTTTTTCAGTATTCTATTGCTACACCCTTGTATGGAGAAGAGCTCACGGTTTGTTATTAATAGAGCAGGAAGTAGGGATTAAACTTTGCTCTTTAACCACAAACAAAAGCTAAAAGAGCTCTGTAGCTTCTGGGTAAACATAGGAATGAACAACTGTTCCTGAGGAAAGTGAATCTCAGAAGCAGAAACCCAGATTGATGTCTCACAGGGAGCTGAATTAAAACAAGGTCAGGCTTGGCAGTCTGCCTCCTCTTCACCTTGTGCATATTCTCCAAGGGATGGATCTGGACTATAACTGTTTTGACACAGGGTTTCCTGTTGCAAAAGCTCTGTGCAGGCTCCACATCAAGCAGCTGGGATTATTTTTTTTTTATATGCACCTAAGCCACATTTTTGAGTGGTGTAAATTGCCATAGCACCATGAGAGTCTTGCAGATAAAAATAAATCCAACTGTCAGTTTTTATTAGCTGAGGATTCGACCCAGCCTAAAAACCATCCACAGCATAAAAACCCCCAACATTTCTGAGGCTAGGAAGGTAGTTTCTCATATGCAGGCAAAGTAGGGTCTTTTCAAAGCCCAGGTTACCTCTGCAATTGCAGAGGTAGCTTTTGTATCTACCAGTTGTCTCCATTAAGTCACATGGAAAATGTTTGGAGAGTTGTCTAGACAAAAGCTCTTCATGTTTAGTTGCCCTCCGATGTGCTTTAAACTCCTCATAAATATTTTGCATTCACTTTCCAGGAACAGCCCAGATTCATCCTGGCATGGGAGTTCTTGGTGACTAGGATACCAGTTACCCTGTTGTGCGGCACCAGGCTACTACGATGCATGTGGGAGTCCTGACCCACCTGTGGGCTACTAGACTATCATAAAACAGATAAGACATTGTAGCAACAAGAGATTATTTATAGATGCACTAGCACCTTCTAGCACGGTACAGAAGGCCGTAAACTACCACTGGCCATGTTGGTACATCGAGATAGAACAGCAATTGCCTTTGTGGCTGTATCAGACTCAGGCCTGAAAACAGCATAGCTCTCTTAGCATGAAGCTGCATTCTAGCTAATAATCCCAGATTAACCACAAAAAAATGCAGCACTCTGCTAACACAGCCCTGCTGCTTCCAGTTCTGGAGCTGGTTTGGTCAGCATTAACTGAGCACTCTCTGCCCCACACTCTATTGTGAGCTGTGGCCATGCCCTTAGAGTTCCACAGCTGGGGTGTTTGTTGGGGAAATGCTAGTATGCTCACCCACTCGGCACAGAAACAATGCAGTGTGATTTGTTTTTTTCAAAGTGGTCATAATTAACAAAGCACAACCCATACGCTCATAGAGACAGCACTGCTCAACGTCATCACAGAAATTCACAGAAAAAGAATTACCTTCCTGCTGCTTTTGAATAGCACAAAAAGGTAAATAATCTTGCCACAAGAATTCAGTGAGCAAAACAAAAGCCTAAATTCATCAGTATTATCATCTTTAAAGTTCAAGCAGTGTTTTATGAATGCTCTATGGTATGAACAGCCTTTACAATTGCTGCACACTTACTGTGCTGTGCATTGGAGATGTGACAGACACGGTGTTCTGTAAACATCTAAGCACATCAGAGCATGTTCATGTATTATAACACCAGGGTGGCAGTAGCTCTGCCACTGCAGTACATGCCCAGAAATCCAGGTCTAAGAAAGGGCTATCATGTAACAATAAACAGGACTCTCTTCTCCAGTTGTTTAGCAGGGCATAAAAGCAATCAAAGAGATACTGAGGAAACCAGTCATGGAAAATTTAGGTCATACTATTAATTTGGTTTTGTGCTTATGTTCCTTCTTTAATGTGTTTCCCTCCCTATGCTTTACTGATGTTTCTAATGATGATGGCAACTATGTAATCATCAAGAACTGAGTGCTTTTCTGAGTATCAATGCCCAATTTACCTTTCAATGTTCTGGCAGGTCCAGATGCCCCAAAAAAGATATTGTCACTGGTGGTTTACAAGGCCATGATAGAAGACCTGCAGTTGCCCTTCAGAACCACGCTTAATATGTATTAAATACATATATAATAAATTAATATTCTCAGTTCATCATTGGTACCTAATTTAACATCTTCTCTACATCCTCGATGGAGGCAGGTATGTGTCACTGAAAGCTCAGTTTTATATTGTACCACTTTTGAGTGACAGAACAGCTGTGTGCAGGGGTATGCTTTATACCAGACTTTAGTGCCAACAGTTTCCACTACTGAAGTCCCGAGCTATGTGCTTTAGCTGCCCCCACTCAGGCACCCAAATAAGCATCTGGGGATTTAATGAGAGAGGATGGCTGTTCACTAAATGTCCACGGACATATAATTGATCTAGGCTCTAGGGACATAAGTGTAGAATTTGGAAATATATCATCTGGGAAATTAGTAGTTAAACCACAGAAAACAAGGTTTGGTATAAGGATTTCACTGCAGAGAGAAAACTTTTCAAAAGAGAAATGGTAACAGAATGGACTGAAAAGGATTGGACTGGTATGGGCCAAATACTAGAATTTCTGAAGAATCAGACTTGGAATCAATATTTTTTATGAATGATCCTGGTACAAACTGTCAGAACCTGTGAGTAAAACATGCTGATGATGTAAAGCTGGGAGGTACCGTCAGTATACCACAGGATCAGAGTGCTCAACAGGAAGAATGACGTTACTCTGGGAAATTGAATCATAGTAATAGGATGCAAGAGCAAACGCCTAGGGACCAAGAACAAGAATTTCTCTTCTAATCAGTCAGAAGCAACACAGGAAGAGAGAGGCCAAAGTATATTACAGTAGCATGTATGAATATCAATGCGTTGCAGCTATGAAACAGGAAATGCGATCTGAGGATGCACTGGGCAGAATAATGACAGCAAAGGCTGGGTGTATATGTGGCAGTGTAGCCAGGCAGCCTGAGACCTGCCCTGGGTACTGCACACAGCCCTGGTCACCTGCACTCATTGTCGGATGGGTGCAGGCAGAGGAGTTACTGAGGGCAGGGAACCTGTCATATCAGAGAAGGCTGATGCTGTAATTATATTTTTGTATCTCTGACCTCCAAAGATCCTGGAGCAGGCTCCAAATGTGGTTTTGACATACCACATTATGCATGGAAATTTTAGCTCGGATGCTGTTTGATGTTTGGTTGTAGGGCTACATGCACCACTCCTGTGGCCCTGCTGGAGACTCCGTCTTGACCCCCAGGCTGCTTCTCTCCGTCGTGATGACACAAATATTTGCATAGTCACCTGGAAACGAAGTGAGAAAATCATTCCACCCAAAGAACAATACAGCAATAGTAAAAAATGGAGTTTTTCAAGATCATAGAATCATGGAATGGACTGGGTTGAAAGGGACCCCAAGGATCACAGAGTTCCACTCCCCCTGTCACAGGCAGGGCCACCAACCTCCAGCCCTGGATCTACACAAGGTTGCCCAGGGCCCTATCCAACCTGGCCTTGCACACCTCCAGGGACAGGGCACCCACCCCCTCTCTGGGCAGCCTGTTCCAGGCCCTCACCATTCTCTCTGGAAAGAACTTCACCCTAATATCTCATCAAAACCTTCCCTCCTTCAGCTTCGATCCATCCCCCCTTGTCCTGCCATTGTCTGCCCTTTTAAAAAGTTGAACAGTCAAATACACCTGGGCTTCTTTGAAATGTCAGCTTTGCTCAGTCAGTGGTGACTTGGGAATCTTGGGGAAATCACATTTTCATTGTACAGGCAGGGGGCTGCAAAGGTGCCCTATCTGGGCTCACGGCAGGTACAGCGGGATGAAGTTATTCACTACACACCCGTTATAGCGGTGAAGAAAAATTTGTTAGATAAGGAACAGCACTGAGCAGGAATTACTGAAGAAAGTGGCTGTGAATTCTGAGTAGTGTGGGAATTGGAAGCTGGGTTCTGTGAAGTTCTGGAAAAGCCTTCCAGTGGGGAAACAAATACTGTAACTGGCTTTAAGAGGAGGTTTGCCCCTTAGGGACTGTTCAAGACAGCTTTGCACCATTTGGAAGTGTACAAAGAGGCACATACAGAGCCAAAAATTAAGTGCCCTCCTGCAACAATTACAGAATACATGTGTGGCACATGCAAATAAAAAATCTTGTCCATTTTTCTCCACTTTGTACCTTTGCCATACAGTGCAAATTTCATCTCTATTATTTATCAGCACTTTTCCCTCAAATGTCTCAAAGCAGGTCAACCTCACAATGTACAAGACAGGAGAACAAGGCTTGAGCCACTTTATATTTTCTTGGAAGGAAGAAGCCCTTAAGTAAGTAAGAGAAGGGCTTATCCTAACTGTTTATGATGAACTGTTGTGCTGCATTCATTCCCATACCATTTTTCACTTTAATATTAAAGTTTTCCATCCTGGCAGACTGACTCCAAGGGACACAGAGAAGAGGAGCTGGATGCAAAAGAAATGGTTGTGATAACGATGACTGATCCTAAACAGAGAAAAAATCAACTAAAATATATAGACGAGGAATAAACCAGTATTTTCTTCGGCACTGTTCTAACGTTGCAGCATTAAGTTGGGATGATGCAAAGGTTTCCTTTAGTGCGTGCCTATCCTAGAAGCACGGCCATTACCTAGGTGCATGTCGCAAGTGCTGGGACCCCAGTGAATTCTCACTCTCTGCAAACCTGCGATGACACCTACTGGTAACCAGTTAAAGGTGTTCCTGCTTATGAACGAAGTAAGCCTGCTTGCTTCCAACTGTAAATTAGATTTATTTTTCTACCCTGGTTTTCAATCACCAAGACTCTCCACAGTGGTTTTGTCCATTTTAGTGCAGGAAGCTGGGCTCTGTTTAGCCTGGCTTGTTTGCAAACCACTCATTTACTTCCACATTAGCATTTCTGTCATCCTACAGGACAGGAGTTGCCCTTTAACTGTAGTTCTTGCCACCCAGCACCAAATTAACGGCTCTCTGAAGGCCTTGGAAGGTGATTCTTTATCTGCAGGTGTCATTGATAACACCGAGAAGATCACCCATGAACTGGTGAAAGAAAGCAAGCATCACTTCAAATAATAATCCCACTGCAAATAGCCAGAGAAACCAACAGCATTTGATAAACTCCTTGAATTAGAACCTAACACTGGGAAGTTTCAGAGCCAGTGATAGTACATGTCCTTCAAAAACCTTTGTTTCATCACCTTAAAGTGAAGACTTTGACAAAATACCTCCACCAGATCTGTGGAGGACAGATGGTACACTTCACAGACCAAAGGAAGGCAGGAGACGTGACCAAACTGTGAAGTCTCAATCCTCGGCTCAGAGTTCACATTAGGCTTTCTAATTTTGAAGAAATAACATGGAAAGGGGGGGGGGGGCATGGGG
>VZTU01031814.1:7016-18376 GCA_013400835.1 Zapornia atra
AAAAAAAAAAAAAAAGAAAGCCGTTGACTATTCTGTGGGGTTAGTTTGCTGCTGGCTCAGTGAGCTGAATCAGCTCGGCGGGCTCAGCCGCCCTCACTTCACCTCTGAGGGGCGAGCATGGAGGTGAGGCGGCACTGGGAGCTGAACAGAGCAGGGCCATGCCTTTCGTTCATAGGAGACCACGAGATTGGGCTATGCCTTTTCATCTAACTGTACCATGAGGATAGAGACCTGCCTCTTCTCAGGCTGCTGTCCCGGCTGCCACCACCAGCGCTGCTGGCTGAATTGCCAAAAATACATTTTAAACATAAGCCAATCCCATTCATTTTGTCAGGAACAGACTAAGGTAGAGGTACTCATGAAAGCACCTCATTCAGAAGAACAGGTAAAAACTCTTGGTACCTAGGGATAGAAACCACTTCCTCTGTCACAGCGGCAGTAAAAAGAAATGATCTGCCTCTGTCCTCAGAGCATCCACACTGTGAGAGATTTAGTGCAGAAGAATAACTGTACTATAAATTCACAATAGTATCCTTTGCAGTAACTTTAAAAAAAAAAAAAAATCTGCAAAGAAATCGAGGTGTTAGAACATGGATTCACAGATATGCACAGGAAATCCTAGGCAGTTGAAGGGTAGAAAAATAAACCTGCTTTTGTACCAGAGCAGAGAGGTTTGGCTGTTAGATCAGCATGTGTAATAGATGATGAGCTGGGCCGAAGGCAGTAAATGGTTTGGAAGACAAAGTGTTTGGAAGAGTCATACAGAATATTCTGGGCCAGGCCATTGACTACTGAATAATGTTCCAAAATGGGAAGAAATTTGGAGCCAGAATTGGAAGACTTACTGTTTCTTGTCTTGGTCTCAGTATCTTTGGGTTGAGAAAAATTCATTGAATATTTTAGAAAGACAACCTAAATCTCTCTTCTCTCAGATACAAGGAACTCAATACAAAGTTTGATTTCTTGCTGCATTGCCCACTGGCTTCTTCCCTGTCTTCGGGGCAAGCCACTTGTTTATTGAAGCATGACTGTCAAAGACTTGCCCATGGGGACTGCTGTGTGCTCTATCTCTCTTGTCATTCAATGCATTAGTCTGGCTTGCATTCACTGGCATGGATGGAGCCACAGATTCTTCCCCCCCGCCCCGCCCAGATGATTTCAGCAGTCTTATTCTTCACTGTAAGTTTAACAAAACTGGAACTTTTTAGTGACATCCTTGACACATTTGCTTTGCATATTCAGCTCTAAAGTTGAGCATAGAGAAATATTTTTGAGGCATCTCTAATCCTAGGATTGGCATAGACTCACTAATATTTCCAAATTTGTAATGGGATATCAGTCATTCAATCAAGTTTGAAATGAAAAAAACAAACAAACAAACACATTGTTAGGTTACAGTGGTGGAACTTTAATTTAAGTAATACTAGGAATCTGACATAATAGTGTGGCATCACTTAAAGCCGATGGGACAGGTACTGGTGCAATTCAGCCTCAGATAAAGCCGCTACTAAACTCTGATTTCTAGGGGCAATGTTGCACATGATGTTTGAGATATTGCAGGCATTCAGACCCTACCAGTTGAATAGTTGACTTTAAACTCACATTAATGATGCTTTTGGAAGCAAATATTCTCAAAAGCAGAAAAGCGGGACCAAAACTTTTGTTTTCCTAGTAGTTCTACCTCTTATTTTTCACAAAGAGTTAAAAAAAAACCACAATAAAATATAGTTTATTCCTTGATCAGGTTTCTATAAATACCCCTTCAGGATATATTTCAGACACCCGAATATGCCAGGAGTATCCAATAGGCAAACTGCCAGATAGACGGGTAGTGTGACTGTGAGCAAATTTAAGTGTCACGCATGAACTCTGGGGCAGAACTAGGAGCACAGTTGAAATCATGGGACTCCTAGCCAATGTAAGAGAACACCAGAGTACAGGTTTGGAAAGGTCACCGTACGAGAAGTCCAAATCCCCGCTGTTGATGAAAACCATGTAATCAATGTTTTAGGAGGTGCATAGAATATGTATTCAATATACTACTTGAAACATTGAAGGTCACGGAATGCATTCCCAAGTCCAAACATGAGACCTACACCCAAACAATGAAAGCCAAACCTATAGTATGTCTAGGGAAGGTAGTAGACTTTTTTTTTTTCTCCAATGTTATAAGTCTCTGAAGCAAAGGAACTTGTTAGAGAAACCTCCCAGACAGCTATTGGAAAAAGACTAATTCTACAGAGGAACATCAAGAGTGCATGACAATCAGATCTGAAAAAAGATTGTTTCCAGACATAAAGTTATAGTAAACACACATGAAACAGCTTCTCATCAAGTTCGTTGCTACTAGGAGCGTCTCCTGTCTTCAGCTGTGACCAATACTTCTGATGACCAATAAAAGGACCATTCTTTCCTAGACTTTCTTACTGCTTTCTGTGCTGGTCAACTACAAAAAGCCCAGTCTTGCTCAGTGGTAGTTCATAGGGAAGGAGATAAAAAATTTGTTGTGTCTGAACGCTTACAAAAGCATGATGAGTCTCCTAAAGCTTCAGGGGCTAGGTGCTACACATCCTTTTCAAGTTACCAAGATGAGATGCCACTTACCTTTCTTTAGAAAACAGCCTTTCCTGTTGAGGGCCTTGATGTGGCAATATCCAGCCTGCACATCACAGAAGTCAGGTAGGCAGTACTGGACTTTCCAGGGAGAGGAGGATTGCCTTCAATGCTCAGTCCATCCAGCTCCAGCCAGGAGCCTTTTTCTGTGCTCTGATGAGAACCACTGTGTGAGAGACTTTTATTTATTTCTGTGAGACTGTAGACCTGTGGAAGTGCACAAGCTTACAAGCTACAATTAGGACAAGCCCAGGTTTTGGATGTTGGTTGTATGAAAATCTTTCTGTTATCATTGGAAAAGAGGGCATTTGATATTGCAGGCCACTGCAAAAATGGCAAAATAATATTCATTTGCCCCCTTCAGTTTTTTAGTTCAGCAGTTTTGTTTCCATTTCTGTTGCTGAACTGCCTAGTTTCCTATTAAAAAAAAAAAAAGAAAAGAATCTAATGTGTTTGACATTTCAATATATTCTCAAGACAGAGATAACTGACTGTAAACCTCACGTCGTGATAGGTTTTTCTCCTCAGGGTTTCAATGGGAATTATTTGTGCTTCAATTATCCTTTTATGACTGTGTAACATAATAAAAATAAACAAACGTTTAATGGAAGTTTACAAGAATGGACGAAGGAATTGTTACAGTCTGCAGTGTAGAACATAAAGGAACAGTCTAACACGTATCTTTTACGCTTGTAGTGACATCAGCACGGAATATGAAACCTATGTGTGCATACAGAAAAGAGCGTGAAAGCAAAACTGATTTTAATTACTCTGATTATTAACTTTTCTGTCTTAAAATACTATGGGATTTTATTACTTTTTTTTTTTTTTAATCCCAGAAGCCTAATTTGAGCCACATAAGAATACATTAATGCATTTTAAAAACATATTAAGTTAAAAAGGGAAAAATAAAACCCACTCCTACAATCTAGAAAGGGCTATAGTAGTTTTATTTAAAACTTCTAAAAATGGGTTAAATGAAGGAGAGAGCAACAAAGCCTTAAATATAGATAAACTGACAACAATATAGTAGGAAAAATCTCATATCATCCTGAAAGCTTGCTACAGCACTGCTAACATATTTTGTTACAGTGCTCTCTCAGTCCTTCACCAAATGTCTAATTTCAGATCTGCTTCACGTGCTTTCCTTGCAGGGTTTAATGTACGTGATTAATCTTGACTCGGCTTAATACTGCTAGGAATGTGGCAATGACCTCAGCTGAACACTGGCAAAGTGATTAATGTTACATGAACTGGGATATTTTTTACTTGGGATCCTGAATAAACACAGACATGCTGTATTCTGTTACAGACCTTTGCTCAATTGAAAATGTACTGTGGTTTCAAAGAGTAATGTTTCAGATGCAATAAACAACGTTAGAGGAAACATGGCTCTTGTTAAAGAAAATGCTGTTTCAGGCTAAAGTCCCAGTGATCATAAAAGATATATGATGCAATAAACAAAATGAACCACAGGCAAGACAGGTCCATTCGATGACTAACCACTGATTGAATTTTCCAACACTCCTAGACATTCTGTGAGATAAACTATTCACAAAAGGTCCCTATTAAATATAGGGTTGTCATTTCTTTTTTATTTTTATAGTGAGGTCCAAGAACCGTATGAATGTCCCCCATTGGTTGTTTGTGGCTTTGAATTTTTTATGATATGGGAAGACAGGCAAACAGTTGCTATGATTGTCAAATGTCTTAAATCAAGTAGAGAAAATGCAATAAAACACAGTTTCCATGGCAACACATTGTAACCTAGTACCTCTGGATTATGAACCAGCTCACATCTATGATCATTATTTGTTGACAAGCATAAATTGAGCCTAAAAGCATTAATTTTCGAGATAAAACTGGAATGTTGAGCTAAGTAATAATAATGTTTAAATATTTCCAACATAGTGGCAGCAAATCAACGCTGGTTATGTTGCCATTTACATAATGTTAATAAGCTAAATGAAAATGCTTTTATTTTCAAGCTTTTCTGGAAAGATGTAACAAATATATACATCTCCAAACCTGCAAATAGTAATTGACAGGTATTCCATGCTACTAAAGGAATACAATAGGAGCAATTACACAGAATTATATACAAGTCATTGTAATCAAATAATGTGATCTTAATTTGCAGTTGTTTGACAAAAACCTGGAGGAAAGAAGAACAAATATTTGAACACTGTTTACTAACACCATCTCTCTGCTCTGCACACTGTTTTCCTTGTTGCCTGTTGGACTTTTTTTTTTTTGTAGGTCGCTATGAAGCAGTAAAGCAGAAAAAGGGAAATGAACTTTGTTGGCACAATTTATGTATGCCTGTCATCACCACATACATTTCAAAAGCATAAAGGTGATCGCTTTGTCTGTTATTCACAACTCAGTAAGAACTGGCCAAAACAATCAACAAGGATAATGCATCTGTTCCTGAGTGCTTCTCCCTCTTACTGCTAGTTATCACCATGGCCTCAGAGTGGGAGACCCTGGAGCTGCAGGTCTCCATTCACAGCTGTTCCAGGAACCACTGCAGGAAGCTCAACAAAAAACATGTGGGACCTACTGCATGTTGCCTCTGAAGCTGCTCTGTAACCTCATCAGTGTCCCTGGAGCTGCCTAGACAGCCTTCACAGAGCAATGGAGAGGAGATCATGTACTGGCAGCCTGATCCTTCTGCCTTACTGTGCATGCTTAGAAACCTTACCCCTGCCTTTCAGTTATTTGAGATCATCCTGTTTCTAAAGAGGACCTAGTCTGTCTGTGGCTTTTCTTCATGGAAGTTGGGGTCTGTGAACATTTTTAGAAATCTTCTGGCGGCTAATCAACAGGCAGGAATGGATATTCATCTTTCTTATCAAAATCCCTGCCATGAAAAGGCTTTGGTATGACTTACTTGGCTGTGTGTCTTGAATACTGCCTTTACAATGTTGCTAGAGTTGAGAAGAGACTTGGTAAGATAGATCCTAAGCAGAGATTTGTACTCCTAGAAATTCGGGACCATGGATTAGGAGGCTATTTAAAGAAAATTAATTGTTCCCCTTTTAGTTAAATAAAGTCAGATTTGACTGGCACTAACCACTGGGAAGAGCCAATTCAATAAAAACTTGCAGCCGCTTGGGGAACAATGGAAGCATACAGCACAGTGCAGCCATTTACGGCTTTAGGGTCTAGTTATGTGAATGAATAAATCCTTCTTAAAATGTGGAATATTTTAAATTATTTTTCTGGCTAGATAGCAACAACTTTGTAGGCATTCCTATAACATTTTGTAAAAAGCTCCTGTCAATAGCAGTCACAAATGGCTTAGAGACTTTTGCCCAAAAGAACACACCTACTCCTTCATAACTATTATTAAGTAAATATGCACTTGAAGACCTTTAAAAATACAAGCTTCTCGGGCTTCTTTATGTAGGACAATTGCTGTGACATATCTTAATGTCTATAAATAATGCAGTAGGGACTCTAATTCTGACCGTCACAGTGCCTTAAACATTCTGACATTTTCTCTGGCTTAGGGAAAAATACAGAAGTTTCTTTCATACAAATACAGTGAAGCTGGAATTTTGTATTTTAAAAATCACAGACATTCCCAGACATTGTCTGGATACCTGAGGGGCAACACCAATCCCTTAAGGGACTGGGGGAAAGTTGAAGTAAGAAATCAGGCTGCACCTATTTTTGGAAAACTTTGTGTGGGGCTGAGATTCTTAGAAGTTCAGTGATTCAGTAAGTGATGTATTCTGCTTGAAAAGAATCTTCAGTACAGAGGGAACAAAATGTTATTTAAAAATCAGAGGCATGTTGTTCTTGTCACTTTACCAGTTGCCTACCATAAATAAACTTCACGAGGGGGTGAAGAATTGGCAAATAATCAATGTCGTTCTAATGTGGCCACAGTTAGACCATGCTCTTTTGTTCCCGTGGGGTGCAATGATACCAACAGAAACCAGTGGAAAAGTAGAATCTCTACACAGCAGGTTACCACTGAAGCAAAACCTTTTTTTGCCTGATCTCTCTGTGGTCTGAACAAATGGTCCATAGCTCAAATCTCTCTGGTTTAGGCAGAATAAGCGTCTTACTTGGATTGTTCCTCCTGTATAAGTATCTACCTCAGGTGCTAGATGTCCTTAGTTTGGCACCTCTACATCAAACAGTACCTGAGATGTGCTCATTTCCACAGGGGCTCTCCAGTTCTGTGTTCTGCTGCTATGTCTCTATACTTTCATCTTCCTTGCTCTATAGTTTGCCAATTACAAACTGACTTGGGAGGTAATCAAAGATAGACTTTTTGGATAGAGTTTCAATTCTGGGGTGATTTCTGAAGCATATTCCTATCTAAACAAGGAATCCCGTAATCCTGTATGTATATAGGTACAGTTCATGATACAGTACTAAGTTTCCAAGCACTGCAGTGATGGACAAAGTATAAAACCCCTACTCAGATTATATAAATACATATTTTTATGAATTCTATTACTAGGAAAAGATAGTTTAGAAGGAAGAACACTATAAAGGCTGAACTTGGTAACATTAAGTGTAGGCTTTCTTCAGAAAGGACTAGGCTATTGTAATCTTTAGGGGGGTTCTTGGGCTGTATTGTTTGAAGGAGATGCTTGTGATAGGATCAAGTGTTCTTCAACAGAGTTAGCAGTTACAACGTTTAGTTTCAGTGACAGTGGCTGAAACATCTCTCAAGGATCTGGTGCTTCCTTCAGGGAGGCTATTGCAGCAGATACCACAGTTGTTTTGTAGCTTGATCTGCTTGCTCCATGGTGGTGCAAATTCCGCTAGTTTTCAGCAATGAAGTTGGTGTGGGGCTGTTGTACTGTTACTTTTTCTTTCTTTCATTTTTTTTCCCATAGTGTGCCTTCCTCAAAGTCAGTAGAGTTATCTCGAAGTAAAAGCAGAAGAACGTAATTGTGGTTTGGAAAAGCATAGGAATGGCTCTTCCACCCATTAAATTCCCCATTAAACACATAATTGGTCCAAGTAATTTGCTAAGGCCAGTGCGAGGCCTGCTTCTTAGGCAGAAGAGTTTATAGTTGGTATATCAGTCCTGCTGGGCAAGTGATAGGCAAACAGGGAATGTATACATATATTTTTAAGTGGCCAAAGCAAACTCCACAGGAAAGCTTCAGGCTGTGGGACCCCTTTTAAGGTTTTCCATAGAATACAATTTTAGAGATGTAAAGGTTGGAAGGCTGTAACACAGTTATTGAGCTTCCTTCTTCTCCTTCTCCTTCTCCTTCTCCTTCTCCTTCTCCTTCTCCTTCTCCTTCTCCTTCTCCTTCTCCTTCTCCTTCTCCTTCTCCTTCTCCTTCTCCTCTCATTTTTCCTCTCCTTTCCCCTCTCTTGTCTCCTCTCCTTTTTACTCTCCTCTCCTCCCCTTCCACTTCCTTCTGCATATACACTGCTATGGATATTCATAGCTCCATATTTGTTTTCAGCATATCATGGCATATATATGCTCACAGTTTTATGCTAAAAATCACTATGAAATCTGTTCAGTAGAATTAATAAACTTATGAAGTATCCACTTTCTATATTAGCTATCATATTCAGAGAGTGTACCTCACTGAGTTGTGTTAGAATTTACTCAGATGAAACCAAATTAGAAGCCGAGTGAATCCAAATGATATGACATCATACATGAATTTAAAATTTGGTCTCCTGCATCTTGGCTATTAACACCTGTCTCTCTGATTCAAAAGTAGTTTCATCTACATTACAAAGTATTTCAGCTAAAAGCGATAATCTACACGGAGTTACAGAAGTTTAGAAGTAATAATACAACATAAAACTCCAGGGTGTTTGTATGGCTGCATTGTCCAGGAGGCACTAGATTTTACTAGAGGTAAATTCACAGGGTTCTGTACAATGTTTTAAAACACTGCAGCTTCCCACTGCAGCCTTTTGCTTGTTTGCTTGTTGCTGGGCCCCTAACCCAAGATAAAAGAAGGACCTGCAAGTGCATTGCTAAACAGCCTGAGGCATCGTCCCTGTCCTTGGCTGAATCCCACCCCCCCAGCAGCACAGCCATAACCCCCAGGATGAGGTCAAGGCCCCACCTCTTGAACGGGAACAGGTCTGGCAGGGCAGCCCACCCGTTGCTGCTCTCAATCCACTCTCTGAGCCCCCGAGGCCCAATACCAGCTGACAAAGCTGTGGGGATGTCCGCCTGTCTGTGACAAAGCTGTGGGGATGTGCAGGCCTGCCTCATGAGCAGCATGATGTTACAACCCTGAAGGTTTATCACATTTGCATTTACTCTAATGCAGTTATGACTATTGACTCCCACATATTAAGAGTGCGTTGCACTGGGAGCAAAATTTTTCTTTTTCTTATTTTTCTTTCCCCCCTTCATGTTTCACAGATAATATTTTCTTTTTTTTTTTTATTTCTGCTTTAATTAATTGGCTCTTGGATTGGATTTAGAAGGTAAGTGACGTAATTGCCTAGCTGCAAGCGAGAGTGCTTTATTCTTTAACTCCAGCTTCGTGGAATGAAGTAGTAGCTATTATAGCCAATCCACAGCATTTAATTTTCGAAACCTGGTTTTGAGAAAATCACCCAACCCTCTGCTTCTACCTTGGGAAAAGAAATAAGACGAAACCAAATTTGAGATAGTTGAAATTATGGTCTGTTCAGATTAGGTGGGCGAAGGAAAGGCTGCTCTACTGGCATGCCCTCGTTCCACCTCCTCTTATCATTAGTCATTCTATTCCATTCTTATCTGATTATGCAGGGACACATTAACTCATTGGCAAATGAATAAGCTATGGAAAAAACTCCCTCAAATGCAAATTAAACAGGAGTAGCTGATACTGAACACAAGGAAGCTTCTTGTACTCCTACCCGTCTGTTGACAAGGAGCTGCCAGCCACCCTAACAAAATCTACCCTTCCTACAAAAATAAAAGCACTAATCTAGCAAATGTTGCAGAAATTATGCCTTTCTCATCTCCTTGGCTGAAATGTGATATTCAGTAAACCCTTAACATTCAGACTTATTACTTATCTGACATTATATTTTTGAAATGCCACATTTCAACCTTTAAAATAAAGCAAAGAGCAAACGTAGATTGCATGTACGCATCCAGCCCAATTTTTGAACCCGTAGGCACACTTAAGCCCAATCCTCAGGGGTGCATGATTTTTTAGAGGCTTATCATCTCTCCCGGGTTAGTTCAATGACAGTAGTAAAACTCCAGCACCTTGCAGGGTTGCACAGATTGTGAAAGAACCAACATCTTAATGTAATTTTCAAGGTTTCCCTTATGGTCATCTTTCTAAGGTTCACCACAAGCTTTAGGAGTCAAAAATGCCATCTGTAAATGAGAGTACCACCCATCAAAACAAACAAGTTCCCAGATACAGATTAAAGATAACAGTAGACCATACACCAAAATGCACACACACACTGGAAAGCTGCTTTTATCTTTTCAGTTTTGCTAGTATTCAGTTTTCATTTTTGGACTAAGACATAATCCTCATAAAGCTGTTTTTAGAGTTATACCAGGTAATTTCTAAACATTTTTGCTTTACCTACTGGTGATTACATGGTGAACATACCACCATGCTTCAGAAAAGTGACAGTTATTATGAGATTTTAATAGAATGAAGGTCTAGGTGGACAGGAGAACTTACTATGAAGTATGCTTTTCTGTGGTCTTTGAATACCCACCAGGCCTGATTCACAGGCAAAACAAGGATCTATGCCTCAAGCCAGCGCATGAAAAGTGCATTCAACATTCAAGAATATCTGGTTTTCAAAGTGCATATATATGTATAAGCTATTTGTGTTAAGTGGGTACTTGTATTGCAGAGAGCTGCGCCCATCGAGACGGACTGCATCTGCTGTCAGGTTCACAGTCTGAGCTCCTGTTTTGTACCTACAATATAAAGCTTTTAGGAAGCAAGTGTGGAAGGTGGCAAGCACAAAGAGACACGAAAAAACACAGGGAACAAGCATCACCTCATGTTATTTGAACAGCTTTCAGGGAAAATATACTGATTTGCTGAGGTTCTATGTGAGCAGATTGAGTAAAAACAATTATTTTCTGGTTTATATATGTTATGTCACATTACTCATACTTTTTTATTTTGTTTTGGTTTTATCTGACACAGTTTTATTTTACTTCTTCCTTCAGATTAAGGCAATGAAAACTAAGAACTGGCACAGTCTGAACTTACAATTTATTTAATACTTTGACTTTCCAGAGCTCAAATACCTCTGATCCATTTGTTTCATGGTGTTAGTTGGCTTAACCTTTTTAGATTTCTCCAAACAAAATAACTTGAGCTGCAGCAAGCTGTTTGCCAGGGATTTGAACTCTGGAAAGAATGGGGGGAAAAAAGCCACTTAGCTCCTGCAGCATGTGGGAGAAAATACATTTACTCTTGTTTGTGTGTTGGACTCCTGCTCACCTGGCTTCATTCTTACTGCTATGCCAATTCTGTCTGTACAATACGCTTCTTTTTTCTAACACTAATCCTGGTAACTACTTCTTGAAATGTACAGTGCATGAGTAAAAATAGTATTTAAAATAGTATTCAATGTGAATGGCCTTTCACTGTTATGTGAAGTGTAAATATAACAATTCCTGTCTATGATCTGTATTTTTTTCCACAGAAAAACTACTGAAGGTATGGTAACTGCATGAATGGATCCCCTGTTTTTGCACGCTCAGGTTCCTTACACACATTATTTTAAGACACGACTTCATTCACTTTGACACAACACTGTGG
>VZTU01031816.1:0-12845 GCA_013400835.1 Zapornia atra
ATTCTGTGATTCTGTGAAACCTTCTAACCTTTTTGGACTCCCTTTGTCACTCATGACCTGCTAAAAAACAACTCTAGATCTTGGCAAATCTCTCTGCTGTCATCAACCTTCCAAAATACTTGTAGCTCACAGTCTCTCCTTAAATTCATTTTTCTGCCACCTCAAATGCAAATTTTGTCTGCACTACTAAGAAGCTATGAGCTGTTTCTCCAGGTACCCTGGAGCAAATCAGTTGGACAGCAAAGGAAGCAATCAAATTTCCTTTCCTCACCAACAGCCTGCAATGAAAAGATGCGAAGGAGGAAAATCAGTCATATCCTTCCTGCCTAAACAGTTTCTGACAGCTCATTATAATTATTGAATGTCAATGTGAGTTCAGCCATATGCAAACATATGGACAGAAATGGTTCCTGCACAAGATTCAACTGGTTCAGAGATTATAAAGCCTCAGTAAGATGGACATAGTTTAAGAAATTTACACAAATATATATGCATATACAAATTATACAAGACCATGATGAGTACCTTAAAATTTCAATAAAAAAATAAACCTTACAATGACTCTCATGACACGCTATATTGTCCCTTCTAAATACAAGTGCAATCTAGTATTATCAAAAATATCAGAGTACACTATCAATTCATCTGTGAAAATATATAATTGCTTCACAATCGTTGTCATTATGAACAATTCTCCAAACAACTGAGAAGATATAGCAAAGAAAGGGTGTTTAACACAAAAGTGTCTTATGAAAATAGAACAGCTCTTTTTGTCTTACATATGTATATTCAGATCTGCATAATGCAAATCAAATCCTATACAATGAGGGTGATAGTTGATGTAATTATGTTCTTGCACAGTAATCCATATTTTTCTGATACATGATGTTTTTTCACAAATTTGTCACTTGGACATAGAACACTTACAATTGCATCAGTGTTTACAATAGCATAAATTTTTCTTTGGTAGAAATTTCAGTTCTTTTCTAGCTGTTAATCTAAGGTGCTTTGTATATTTTCAGTCCCTTTTAATCCATTATTCAGGTAGTCTTTATATCTATGCATAAAAAACAGATGTCCCCAAAATTTCCTGAAAACTTCAGCTTCAACTGGATTTTCTCATGCAGAGAATGAATAGGGTGAAGTACCCAGGAATCTAAAAGGACTAGGAGTGCTGCATATCTACCTGAAAGTCTGCATATTCCAGGCTTCAACTACATGCTTGAAACCTGGACTGATAGTCTGAAACATCTCCTAGGTTTACATAAACAGGTAGTTCTCTTTTTACTCAGGACCAGTCCTTTTCTTAAAAATTAATTATCTAGTTTAGACAAACAGTACTGCAAAACAGAACACCTCCTTGCCCTCCAATTTACTTTAGTGTCCCAAAAGTCCCCATTGATATGAAATATGAGCTGTAAAAGAAAAAAAATTCCTTTGTTCCTTGTTTTTGGGAATCTTTTTTTCACTAATAACTTGACAGTGACATGGCTTCAGCAATAGGATGGGAGGCTGGTTTCACCTTCTCTGTCCCGGTGGTGCTATGGTAGTCAGGGCAGTCTCCTGAGAGAACAGCATCAGAAGCATGACACTACCGAAAAAGAGCCATTTACATTTTTCGTTTCCTGGACATATTTTCTTTATTAAAAGTCTTTTACACTGCCAGGCTTGTCAGAAGGTTTGAGTGCACAGGTGTCTTTTCTTTTTTTGCTTTTCTTTTTTTGGTTTCTTTGTGCTTTTTGTAGCCAAAAGATCAAAATAGTCATGTTTGAAACAAGCAGTTATATTGTTTTAGGACATCACAGGGGAATTTCTCATACACTAAACCGGCTAAACACACTCTCCTAAATGAAGGTTGCTAAACTATTTAAATGGGCTCACAGATTGCTTGGACTCCGTTGCAATCTACAACCAGATAGACTAATTTGGCAGAGGTTAAACCCCCTTGCATTCCAACTGACCTCAGATTGTTCTGGGTGGCTGGGGTCAGCTGGGCTTAACTCCTGAGTGATGTCCAATGAGATGTTTTATTGCAATTCTCGGGAACAGAATTAAGACTCAAAACGGAGTCAAGGGTCAAGTCACTTTATTTGGCCCACAACAAGTGTGCAAGGAAAGGGGGGAAGAAAAAGAGAAGAGAGAGATATGGCAATATATACCACCACAGAGCTGTGGCATCCCATCAATCTGATGTCTTCAGGTACCATGGGGGAAAGTTCCCTTGATCATTGGTCATCTCTGTTCTTTTATTGGGTTGTATTCACTCCTTACAGGAATTAATTAGTATATTCCAAGAGCTATTTTGTTTAACTGCACTCAACACTCGGCACTGGTGTGCATGCCCAATATCATCACAGGTCAGTCTCCAAAAGTTTTTAGATGGTCTTCAGAGGTCTCTGGGCCCCTCTGTCTTCCAGACCCCCAGTCTGGGCATATTCACAGGGGTTGGGTTAAATTTAATTAGCTCTCCATTCAGGTCCATAAGAAGACAGAAAGCATCTAGACTTGTGGTCTGACCATTGCTCTGTTGCTGACAGTGGTGTTAAAACTTCTGTCTTACGGTCTAGCTGTTGCTCCATTGCTTATGACACTGGTGATAGTTGTTGGTGTATTGTTCCAGCTGTTTTGAGACAAACATCCAACACAGCCTCTTAATCTTTCAACAACAGTCCCCTACAGACTCACCTATGGGGCATGTACAAGACATGGATATATTTTAAAAGTGTAACAGTATCTTTTATGGTATTCATACTTATTAACCCTACTCCTTTACTATAATCACAAGGATGTTTACCCCTTAGTTAATTACAAGGACAGGAAGGTTACCACAGCACCTTTATGTCCCTTTCTCACCACAGTACCTTTATGTCCCTTCCTTACAACAGCTCTAGGTAACCATACTGCTTCTGTGTTGTTGCACCTACCCATGTGATTGGTACCTGAGCAGTTCTTGATAGTCCATGGTAGAACAGAGTCCAGTTTTATGTCACTGAAATTTTCTAAGTTTTAAAAGTTTAAGCTATTTTATCTGCTCTGTTTAGTAAACAAACTCACAAGTATATATATAAATAAATTTAGTAAAAAAACTCACAATCAGGCAATTGGAGTTATCTGTTGTCATTTCTTTTCATGTAAGAACCTGATCTCATAGGAGACTGTGAAGACACAGGGACAAGAAAGAGAGAACAGTAATTGGAGATGGCAGATTTGGTTCATTAAAAGTTTATTTATTCCCTATATGCTGGTGTTCAACAGTTTCTTACTATATGTGTTCTCTCTCTAATTTAATGTCCACTTCCATCAGTGCTTTTTGTATCCCTACTGAATAATAACCAGACTGATGGGGTGGAATGGTAATAGAGCTGATCTTGAAATTTAAAATACATAGAAGGCAATGAATGTTTTTGTGGCTATTTTTAAATGTAGACATCAGAAAACAAATCTTTACAAAAAGATTGTTCTTTTTTTTTTCCCTCTTGCCCTTATAAATTTGGAAAAATGATTATATGGCATATGCATTGCATTTGGAAATCAAAGTATTCTTTCCTATTAGTTTTGAATAAATCTGACTAATAACATCAAACAAGACATAGAAACAAAGGGTCAGTCTACAGAACACATGTAATAGAAATATGCAAAAAGTATATATTAATATATTTTGGGCAACCTGGTCTGGAGGAGGGTGTCCTAACCCATGGCTAGGGATTGGAAGTAGATCATCTTTCAGGTCAAACCCAAACCAAAACATAAACAGTTCTATGATTCTGTTATATAATCTGTTTAAGATTTAAGAGTTAATTCATTGCCAAATGATGTTAAATACAATACAGATACTCTTAAACTTCCATACACTTATGAAAACTTATCATTAACAGATCAAATTTAAGCTTATCATTAATAGATCAGATTTTTCTGGCACCATTTCTACTGCCTGCTGAGATGTGAATATTAGTCTCTACATGTCTTGCTTGTCTAAAGGAAAAGCTATCTAGCTATTCCATGTTCTTTTTGGGGAAAAAAAAAAAATAAAAAAAATCAAGAGGGAAGTTGTGCAGTTGATTAAAAAAAATCTAGTGTATTTTACATTAAAATAACTAACTTCATAGTTTATATGAACAATTATCTCAATTAAAAATAATGCAAAGTTCAAAATTTAGGGATTTTTTTAAAATAGTTTTATTTGGAGATGCATTTTGACTAGTTATAGTTTAGCTATTGCTGCTACTATAAGACATACGGAGTGAGGTCTTTCTGAGTAAGTACACAAAAATTTCTAGTACAAATACTGAGAAATGTGCTGATTAAGAAAAGATGTTCTCCTAAACAAAGTAACTGAAGTATTAATGAAAGGAGAACAAAGATAAATGAATTGAACCTTAGACCAAATATTTGTAGAATTTTCTCTCTAATTATTTCCTCTATTTTATTTGACTTTGCAAACATCACTGAAGACATAGGATGATACAAATTTAAATATGTAGAAATTTCTAGGACTAAAACTTCAGTGCAGACAGTTATAACAATAACTACTATTATTATTTTTACAATATTTTTATAGTAAAGAATTATGTGTAAATAAAACCTTGTGTTGGAAGTTTCATACACAGTCTCATCATTTTAGGGTAGATTGCATGGGGAATTTCTCATTCTGTTCCCTTGAAAGAGGAAATTTGAAGGGAAGCAAAAATGAATTTTTAAATAGCATATTTTAAGAGAAAGCTAATGTGTAATTTATCTTTGTATCCAATCTTCAAGTACACTTTTTTCAATTAAAAGCTTTACTTCCTATGAAAATCTTGAGCAAACACTTTTTTTTTTTTGAGTCACAGGCTCTTCCTTATAAATGTCAAATAAAAACTGGTGGGGAAGGTTTTTCATTTGTCTTAGGTCTTGATGCTATTAACCTCTAAATTTAATTTTGGCAGGCTATAAAATTCTCTAATGGGCCTCAGAAATCCGGCATGCAGATGTTTGTCTGCAACATTTGTTTTACTTGGATTAATTGCTTTTGAAGATGCAATGCACTCTGACTGTGAGCCACATCAAATTTCTCCTTCCTTGTAGAGAAACTTAGTCACTTCTTTCAGCTTTTGGCTGGGTTTTTCAGGATTCTTTCCTTCTTGCTCTTTTTTTTTTGTTCTTCCTCAGCTTAACATTACATGACCGGAGCTATACTCATTACTCATTTACTTCTGTCCAAAATGAAAGGTCAGGCTTTCTTTTAACTTAAAATCCTAGTAATTTGTGCAGTGAGTTGACCTTGGCTGACCACCAAGTGCCCACCAAGATGGTCTATCTATCTTCTCAACAGGACAGGGGAGAAAATGTAGTGGAAAAGGTCCTGGGTCAAAGGTGAGGGCAGAGAGATAGCTCACCAGTTACCATCATGGGCAAAACAAACTGAATTGGGGAAATTATATTAATTTGTTGCAAATTAATAACAGATTAGGAGGGTGAGAAATAAAACCAAAACTAAAACCACTTTCATCCCACCTCCCTCTTCTTCACAGGCTCAACTTAATTCAAAGACTTTCTATCTCCTTCCTCTCCCCAAACAGCACAGCAGGATGGGATAGGGAAATTGTGGACAGTTCTTAACTGTTTCTGCTGCTTCCTCAAACTCATCCCCAGCTACATCATGGGATCCCTCCACATTACAGAGTCCTTCATTAACTGCTCCAATGTGGTACCTTCCCACAGGACTTCAACAACTGTGCCACCAGGGTCCTCTCAATGGACATTTGGACATTAGTCCTTCAAGACTACTCCAACATGGGTTCCCCATAGGCCTCAATTCCTGAGGCTGCTGTTCTTTTCAGGGCATATCCAACTGCTTTGGTGTGGAAACCTTCTTAGGCAACAGTGCAGGTATCTGTTCACTGTAGTTCACTGTAGGCAACATTGGGATAACCTGATTCACCATGGTCTTCTCTACAGATTGTAAAGGAACCACTGCTCTGGCACCTGGAACACCTCCTGCTCTTCCTCCTTCATTGGCCTTGGTGTCTCCAGGGCTGTTTCTCACATTTTTCTCAGTCTTCTTTTGTGGGATTAAACAGTATTGATATTAATAGTATTATCTGTAGGGAAACACTGGCCAGAGCTATTCTCAAGGGAAAGAAGTAACAGCCTCAAGCAGGCTGATGATGAGAGAGTTGATCTCCATAGAGGCATGTGAACAGCAGAAAGAATTTATCAGCTTAAAGTTTAGGCAGGCAGTAAAGGCAGTACCCTATCAGTGAACTACTGATAGCACGTAAACATCTCGCAAAAGTATAAAGCTTGTGCATGTGTGTTAATAAAGGTCTCTGGTCTACACCCTGCCGGAGTCCATGCAATTAATCTGCACTCTTTCTCATGGTGGAACTTTTAGCCTTTCTTAATTGTGTTAGTACAGATGTGCCAACCATACATACAGATGTGTATCCAACCATACTGTTTGGAGCAGCTTTGGACAGCAGCAGGTCTGTCTTGGAGCTGGATGAAACTGGCTTTCACAGAAGCCACCCATGAAGTGCTCCTGCTACCAAAACCTTGCCATGTAAACCAGAGTTTGAAATAAACTTCACCGTTGATAAATTCATGAGTACTATTCTGCCTCTAACTCAAGTTAAAACCATGCCAAGTTCAGCTTAGAAGTTCTATCATTTCAGAGATGGTACTGTGTATTTCTTATGTCACATCCATGTCCTGTGCGTGACACATAGGTATGCCTGAGTGATCTGTGAATTGCTGCTTTCATGGAATGTAGTAGCTGTGCTTGAGAGGCCCTACCCTCTGCAAGGATTTGTTCAACCTGAAGGAGATAAAACTCAAGAAGACCTTGGCAATAACTATAAATACCTGACAGAAGGGTGCAAAGAAGACATAGACAGGCAGTTCTCAGATGTATCCAGTAACAGAACGAGAAGCTATGGGTGCAAATTGAATTCCAGGAAATTCCATTTAAATTCTCTTCCCTTAGAGAAGTAAAATTTATATTTTCCAAAAACCTACAAATAGATATGCTCAAAGATGCCTACACAACAGGTCACTGCTGGTGAAACTGAACAGTGCAATTTCCCTATAATTGTCTTTTTTTCTATCTTTATGGTACTATTGTGTCCTGTGATGTATTTAGAAGCAAAGACTTTGGAACAAAGGTGAACTCTTTGATTTGACTTCAGGCAACACAAGATACTAAGGCCATCCATTTCCCAAAGGTAGATTTTCTGCAAGGCTTCTGGCTTCAGAGGAACTATTGCTATTAAAAAAAAAAAAAAAAAAAAAGGACTTTTGAACAGCATAGAAAGTAAGAGTCTAAACCCAGAAGTGGGTCAGAACTAACATGTATAAAGAACAAAAAGCAAGGAAGGGGAAAAAAAAAGACAGTACAGAGATATTAATTAAAATTAAAGATATTTTTGTATGTATTTAAAAAATATAAAAGTCTATAATGCATATTTCATAAATATAATTTAAAATACTACTTGTTACTTTAAAAGAAGTATTGGTTCTTGAATCAAGAAAAAATAATAATGAGGCAATAAAAAGACATAATTTACCCTATGAGGATCAATTTACCTGCCTGTGGAAGTTTCCATGTTACTTTCAGGTTGTTCTATGCACAATTTTGAAGCAAGTGTAAAAATATGTTTTCATGTCTGATAAGTTAACCATGTATCTGTAGAGGCATAAGATAATTCAGGTGGGACAGACCTTGGGAAAGCTTTACTCCAATTTCCTGTCAAGTCTGTGGTAAGACAAGGATGCCTGAGCCAAGACAAGGGTGCCTGAGCCTGTGTTCAGTTGGATCTTGAAAACCTGATGACCAAAACAGTACATTATACCTGTTCTGTTATTTGACTCTCTACCGGTGAAGGCATTCTTCTGTCTGAACTTCATTTCTTAAGTGTGTGTCCTCTTGTCCTCCAGCCATATACTTCTGTAAAGGTCCTGGATCTGTACTCTCCCATAGCTATGGGTGTGCTGTCAGGTCCCCCAAAGTTATCAGAGGGCTAGAGCATTTCTCCTATGGAGACAGGCTAAGAGATTTCAGAGATTTGTTCATCCCAGAGAAGAGAAGGCTCTGTGGAGACCTTATTTCAACCTTCCAGTAGAGAAGGGACAGAGATGGAGAGGGACTGTTTATCAGGGAGTGTAGTGACAGCACAAGGGGCAATGGGTTTAAACTGTAACAGAGTAGAGTTAGATTAGATATAAGGAAGAAATCCTTTACTATGAGGGTGGTGAATCACTGGAACAGGTTCCCCAGAGCAGTTCTGGATGCCCTGTATCCCTGGAAGTATTCAAGGCCAGGTTGGATGTGGTTTCAATCTACCTTGTCTAGTGGAGGATGTCCCTGCCCATTACAGGGTTTTTTTGGAATTAGATGATCTTTAAGGTTCTTTCCAACCCATAGCATTCTATTATTCTGTGATTTCTGTGAGCAGGCTGAAGAAGCCTGGTACCTCAGTCTCTCCTCAGTGGGCAAGTGCTCCAGCTCTGGACCACTCTAGTGGCTCTCCCCTGGGTTCTCTCCAATGTAACAACATTTTAAACATATGAAGTTCATAATAAAAAGGTTAACAAGTTTTTTGTACATGTCATAATAAAATATGCTGTGCAGTAAAAAACATTCTATAACATGAAAGCAAAGATAAAGCTCAGTTTTACAACAGAATTAAAACATAAAAAAACCCAAGATTACCTGAATTATCATTATATAATTAAGATAAGTTGTTCCACATATTGTAGATCAAATGTTTTAAATAGCAAAAATTTTCTAAATTATGTTAGTTATTATACAATTTTACTACATTTTTTATATTAATAGTATGTCTTTGTGACAGTTCAGTACTGCAGGAGGATGACTCTTGGCAGATTTTTTTTTTTTTAATGGTAAAACTTAAAAATACTGATCTTTCTCATACCTCTGAAGATGAAAACAAAATATTTTTCCTGCTGGTATTGGACAGAACAATGGCTAAAAAAGACCTGGCCATAGGAAAGTAGCACACAAGAAAAAGTTCACCGTGCTTTGGAATAGTTCTTCATTCTTAGCTCTGCTTTTTCCTTTTCTGTTTCTAGCCTCTGTTTCTAAGGAGTTGGGTATTTTTAGAACAGCAATCCCTCTTCTATAAAGGTACAGTTAAAATACCTGAAATATGATCACGTATCTCTACTGAATTGCTGTGAAAAGTCATGGTTTCTGAAAGTTCAAACTTTAAGACTAAATTTAGTTCTATCTATCCACTATAAAGAAAGTCTAAATGAAAAACAGAGTGTGTATTGACTTTATGAAGTATTTGGTGTCAGCGCAAGTTCACAGCACCTGCTTCTGTCTCTTTGTATATCCTCCACTCATTTGTCTTTTGTAGTAGCTTATGTACTGGTTCAGAAAACTCTTTTGTTTGAAAAAAAAGGGTTTTTTTCTTAGGTGTCCATTTAACAGCTTAATGCACAGCAGAATAAAGGTAGTTAAAAAACAAGTGAAAAAGTGATTGGTGGGAACAATTACAAGAAGCTTGAGTTGGTATTTCTACTTGATGTTTACATATTTCAGAATAACACAGAAGCCACAGAAGGTAACCCTTAGTTTATTTAGGTGAGCAGAATCTAACCCCCATTTGGGAAAAAGTATGCTACAATAATGTAATGTATAGTAATGAATAATGACCCCTATATGTGACAGGATAATATTTACTGAATTAACTATTTTCAATACCAATTGATTAGATTTATATTACAGCTTTTCTCCCCTTTTCTTTGAGAAGTGAGAAGAGAGGATTTTAATATAACGTTTCAGAATATTTAATACAATTTTGAATGTATATTTCTATGAGTTTGGAGTAGATGGTTTTATTACTAGTGTCATATCTTTATTTAATTTAATTTTTCTTTTTTTTTCTTTTTCCAGAATTCCTGAGTTTATTATTATTAGATCCCTCCATAGAGAAAAAAAAATGTTATTGCTGTTGTTGTTTTTTAAATCTAAAATTAGAATGGACTTGTCATAAGTTACTTGCCACTAGCTTTATACTTCCTTTATTATTGTTTCCCTTCCTCCAGGCAAAGAATAGTTTACTTTATCCAATGCCTTTATTAAACTTTGTTATTACTTTTGTCACAAATGAAACAAAAGTTGAAACAAATACGTAAAATTTATTTTGTAGAATAGTTTAGATCTTGGATTTATATCTCAATAAACTCAGTGGTTCATTTCAGAGGCAAAACTGCAGATTAGAAATGGTCAAGTATTTATAATAAGCCTTATAACAAGCCCCAGATAAGGTCCCAGAGGCTTAGGCGGGATGGAAATACCTACTTCTAACACTGTGACCTAAATCTGTGATTTAGCTCCTACCTATTCCCACAAGTTTTATTAACTTAACACTTTCTGGCATTCCTAGAGTTACTTAGAAGTTATGTTCTGAGTCTTGATGGACCTAAGTGTATTGTCTTTGACATCTTGGCATAAACCTAAGCGTGCTCTGCTACCTTTTTGTCCCATACGAGAACTTCATTATTGTTCTAAGAGTTGTCAAAGCACTCCTGACATTTACCAAAACAATTGGACTCCACCAAAATGAAGTGCTGTTAGTTTCTTTCATACACAAATGGCCTTTTTATTACTGCTGATAAAATAAATGGAATAAAAAATTGTCAAATTGTTGCTTCTTGTGACCAAGGGGATTCAAATCTTCTAAGCACAAATTTCAAAAGAATGCTTTGGTAACTAAATCAGAGTTAAACTTGAGAATCACTGTAAACAAGAGGACTTCCTATTCTTCCTAAATTGTTTCACTACGCAGTGAAAAGTTCTTTACTGTGCAGTAGAGAGTTTGAATTTTTAGAATCATAAAAGATATGTAAGAGGAACAGAATTCCAGTGACAACTAGCTTGTGTTCTATGTGTTTTAGGCTTATATTCTTCATAAACTGAACAACAATTAGCTAACAGGTATTCTATTTTGCTATATATTTATCAATACTGCTTAGTGGTTTTGTTAGTTGTGCTTTTTTAATGCATCTCATATACTTTTACTGAGTTTGGCTTACAGATTCAAATTTTTCCCTTAATGGTTTTGTCTTTATTTTTCTCTTATTTTAGGTTGTTGTTTTTTTCTTTTTTTTTGGGGGGGGAGGTTGGTGTTTGTTTTTGTGGTTTTGGTTTTTTGTGTTTTTTGTTTTGTTTTATTGCTTAAGAAAGTAAAAAAGTAAATACTTGAGAGATAACATCTGTTTGGTACTAGATAATTTAATTTTAGTGCCTAAAAACCTCAAAAGTATGGTTTAGAAATGTTTAGAAATGTTATATTGGCACATTCTTCACTTGGCTTGGACATAGTAGATCAAAGACAGAGACTAACTGCAAATTACAACTTCCTAACCCTCAAGTATTTTACCCCAGTGCAAAATAAGGACACTAGATGTAAGATGTAAGTCATTCCTTTGGACAACTTAACACTATGCTTCTTTCCTCCATGCGTTCTACTATGATGTTCATGTCTTGTGTGCAATGTTTCTCTTAAATTCACCCTACTGTCCTGTATTCCTTCACCATATGGGGACATGCCATGCAGGAGATGAAGGAGTAGATTCTGGGGGTTTTTTTTGTTTTGTTTTGGTTTAGTTTTTTAAGGTCTGTATTTCAGTAAATGTTTCCCATCAGGAAAAAGGCTCTATTAGTAAATCACAGATATAATTTCAGGTATATCTTTAGGTATGTTTTATTTTATCATTGTGTTTTAAAGTTGTACATAAGTCCAAAGAATTTAATTTTTTAGAAAAGTGTTTGGAGTTTTGTTAGTTGTTTTTATTTGTTTTATTGTTTGTTTTCTGATTTAAGATGGTCTGGAAGAGAAAGAACAGCAACAACAACAAAGCACAGTATTTCATTTGAAATCAGATGACTAAATAAATAAAGTAGGGAAAAAATACTACAAGAGTTCTGGTGTGTCCTTCTTTAAATTCTCTGCCAATAAAAAATACTATGTAACTTTAAAAAGATTTAGAAGTGAAAGGAAAACAATGACTATAAAGTAAAATTGACCTATGGATAATATGACACAAGATACTACTTAAATAAAATGGCTCAATATACTCATTAAAAATAAACAAAGATTTTGTGGTTTATATCAAGCAAAAAGAAAATTGCAGTGACATGAATTAAGATAGGAAAGGAAAGGAAACCTTTCTGCTGATACCACAAAAATATTGACCACTGTGGTCAAAGAAACACTATTTTATAACATGTCATTGAATAGTTAGGAATATTAAGGTGTTTTCCCAGAAGTTAGTAGTAGAAAGAGAATACTAGACTAATGTATGCTTGTGTATAGAGTGAAGGTATTCCAGAAATACCTGACTGGTATATCTCGATAGTTAGCGAAGCACAACAATGTTGTGTAGTTTAAACTTTCTCTTTTTTTTATTTTTATTTCCAGGAATTTTCATAAGGTTATTATTTGCTACAATATATACATCTCTATAAATACAGTAAAGAGGACTGGAGACATCCACGGTGTTCTCACAAAAGAAACCTACTACAGTCTTTCTCTTCATTCCTTTTCCCTGTCTTGAGTACTCCTGAACTACTTCGTTTTTTAAATATAATCATACAATTTTGTTAAGTCTTTGCATAATCGTTGGGGTTTCTTTGTTGTCTTAGAAACAGTCACCTCCTCCTGCTTCAATGTGGTTTTAGAAGGGTTCTGTAGTTGCTCTAGGCTTCTATGAATTGAGCCCAGATGTCTTTTCTCTTTGGAGTTGTTGAACATTTTGAACTAAATGTGTTCCTTGTGCAATAACTGAGTGGAAGGAAATGTTTTACTTCTATGTTGATACTTTTCAGGGCTTTTGTT
>VZTU01031819.1:0-35231 GCA_013400835.1 Zapornia atra
GAGAGAAAATAAGATGGAAAAGACCCCTCATGGGTCATGATAAAGGCAGTAAAATAAAGCAAAAGCAAAAGGCTGCATTGGGAAGCAAAGGGGAAGATTTATTCTTCCCATCAGGAGGCAATGTCTGGCCACTTCCTGAGAATCAGGGCTTCAGTACCAGCAGCAGTTACTGGTACTGAAGATAAAGGTCGTTAATAAGGAATGCCCCGCACTTCCTCCTCCTTTATCTGGGCTTTTATTGCTGAGCAGACACCGTGGGGAACGGAGTATCCCTTTGGTCAGCTGGGGCCAGCTGTCCTGGCTGTGTCCCCTCCCAAGGCCTTGCCTGCCTCCATCCTACGGGTGTGCTGGGGGGAATGTGGAGAGACAGCCTGGGTGCGGCGCCAGCACTGCTCAGCACCAGCCAAAGCACCAGTGTGTTACCAACACCTTCCTGGGTACCACCAGGGCACAGCATGGTGCTGTGGGGAAAGTTAATTCCACTGCACCCAGACACAAAATGACATGAAAGGGGTTACCTTACCAAGTTCAATCTTTCTTGGTAAATACTAAATAAATTATTTGCAAATAGTATTCTCACAATTAGAAAAAAATGTTCACACATGATTTTCACTTATTGTTCACTGAACTCCAAAACCAGGCTACAAATCTTGGCCCAAATCTAGCATGGTACCTAAATGTATGTCTAAACTCAGGTGGCAAAGCCCTCTTTCTGGGCAAACTCCAGAACAAAAACCCCTGTAGTTCACAGTCATACCATTCTATGATTCTATGATTCTATGATTCTATCCTTGGGGGCAAAATGGTAAAATACTGAAATTGAATACCTTAGAAAAAAAAACATGTGCAAGTCTTTGCTGCAGCTGGAAGAAGAAAGTGACTGGCTGCAAACAACTCCACTTGTGAAACACCCAGAAACTGAGCTTAGAGCAAGGAATTACAAAGAGACTGTTTACTGGAAAGGTTGGAATCACAGTGGGAGGACAAACAGGCTAAAGAGTTTATTCGATCTGAAACACCTCAGCAGGTGGCAGGCCACCCTGGTGATGGGCAGAGAAAGCAGCACTCCACAGCCTGGCACAGCCTGGGACCAAATACATTTGTCACAACCTCTAGGCAGAAGCTAGCTCAGAAAGGCAGGAACATCAGTTTTGAAACTCAACTTCAACCTGATCTCTCAATTCCAAATTAAACCAATAATCCTGCAGACAAAGTTGCAGACTTAAAAGAATTTTTTTACCCTGAAACCTTCCTTCTTCCACAAGGCTATAAGAAAGTCAAAAAGAAATTTAAAAAAAAAAAATTGTATCACAGCTTTTAAGACAGCAGACAAACCTTCAACTTAGCTGAAATTTAACACATTCAAAGTCCAACTCTTAAACTTCCTTCACAGACTTTTCTCTCTCCCTTGTTCATTACGATTTTCATCTCTATTACTCAAACCTCCTTTTCTCCCCATCATAAACTCCCTCCCTGTCATCTTAAATGTGTGTCTTTCTCTCCAGAATGCCAAACTCTCCTCAAGACACTCACTTGCAGTCTTGTCTCTATCCTTTTACCCCACTGGAAATTGCTACAATCACTTTCCTTCTCTATTGTCAGCAATTAATGGCTTTGAACTCAATGGCTCCTCTTTGCTACATCCAGTTGAAAGCTAAATCCTCTTCAAAGCACCTTTCTCCTCCTTATCTAGCTTTTGCTACACCTCTGTAGATGATGATCTTTTTTGTCGGCACCTCAGGATTGATATCTCTTTTTACGACTCCTCTTAAAGATAAAATACTTTCCCAGACATTAAATGGATTGCATTCAGTTGCATAACTGAGGTTCACTAAGGATAATTCATTGGAAGGAAGACAACACCCCAGCTTGTAAAACTCCTAAGACTGAAACTCACAGTTGCAACCCCCCCTGTGATGTCAGTCTTAGTCATCAAAGGAAAATACTTTTATCTCCAGGCCCTAATTCAGACCAAGCTGCTCTGTAAACACATAGTACAGATTCTGAAAATGCTTTCCCAACTTATCCTCCAAACAATTCATTTCTTCTGTAAACATACGTCAAGAGTTACTTGTGTCACCAGGGCAGAAATTCATTCTAGAAGCCTTCCAACATACAGAAGGTCGCTCCAACAGTGTGCTGCTGGCCTGCGTGCTGCCTACAGTTTGGTCTGTCTATGGAGACAGAAGCCATACACCAGGGGCACCTTCAGAAACCCCTGACCTACTCTGCTAATTGAGCTGTGGCATTACAGTGAGATTGTGGTGTGAGAAAGATGCATAAATTCTTCAGGGTTAATCTAAATACTGTAGGGTTTTTTTTTTTCATGTAATCCAAACAAATAAATTTCCTTGACATTTTCAGACTTATATTCATTTATACTACATAAAAATAAGCAGAATGTTTTATGGAGGACAGGAGGCATCTTCAGTCATTTTTTGTTTAAGATGAGAAAAAAAAAATTATATTGGCCCAAAACCAATTTCTTTTTTTAATCTTTCCAAACAACAGGACAAAGCAGGCACAGTGACATGATCTTAATGCTGTAGGCAGCCCCAAATTCTTCCCGTGGCTACAGAGCCTGCCTTAAAAAAATCCAGCCTGATAAATTCTAGAAGTAAATGGAGACCACTGTGTTCTGCAAGGGTAAAATTGTCTGTCATATACATATTAATTTCTAACATATGGTTTACTACAGCATATTAACGATGTGAATATTTTGTCTCTGGAGACTGTCAAATGAACCATGAGAAAGGGTGGCATCCTCTGGCGAACAGGTTTCTACAGCCCAAATCCTACTCTATCCCAGCTGGCAACTCACTGGAGAAAACCAAGCCACTGTTGGCAACACAAGGCTCATGCCCCTTACTCTAAGGCAGCACCAAGAGACTCAGTCTCGCAAGACACTGTTATTTGGCAGCCTCTACATTCGTGTCTGACAAGGAATATGAAAAAAATTCTCTCCTTTCTTACCATCTTTGTATCAATAAGTAGAACCCTTCCAGGCTGGGTTTACAATCTTTTAGGAGAACCCTGATCTTACACATATGTCTCAGACACTGATGAAGAGGCAGACAGAAGAGCCTGCTGGATGGGGACAGTGAGATGAGAAGAGGTACACAAGATACATGTGTACAGAAGTGGAAAGTGTGAGGTATACATGGAGGAAAGCCCATAAAGAAGATTAAAACCAGAGAAAAGTAAGTAATGGCCATTTGAAAACACAGAGCAAGGGCTGTTAAGCAAAACTTCCATTAACTTAAGCAAGAGAGCAGCAGTTCTGTTTCTGGAAAAAATCAATCAGGAATTTGAAAATGGGGAGCAACTAAGGTTGGCTGGTAATAAAAGGTGGTTGCTTCCTGTGACTCTACTTTTGCTGGGGGCTCCTTTATTGCTAGGACTGCAAAACAGGGCAGCATTGTGCAGCTTCTGGATGCGCCACGTGAGTTTTGAGACTCTACCAATTGGTGGGCCACAGTGGTCATGCTGAATATATGTTGAAGGCACTCTTGGAGTGACTTTTGGCAACACAGGAGACATTAAAGAGAATGTCAAAGGACTATTCACATTCAGTTTTGTACATGGAACATACTAGTTTTCAGAAATAGGCTACAAAGAAATGAATTTTATTGTCAGTGATGTAAAGATCCACCTCAGAGCAGCGAGACTGGTTCAGTTTCTCCAGAGAAACCTAGGGAGGGAAAACAAATTACCTTATTTGTGTTTTTCATAGCCAGCCTTAGTTCACTTGGTAAAGCACCTTGAGTTCTGTATCTTTGATGACACATAACCCTAAAGGGGTCAGTACTATTTTTGTATATTTTTGATTATGTAGGATATGTACAATACACCCAATTACACTTTGTTATTAATCACACTTTGCTTCCACATCAGTTCATTTGAGAAACATTACAGAAACTGTGTAGATCTGGTTTTCCTGCTTTGATTTAGGATTCATTTCAACTTTTTTTTTTTTTTTAATAAATTAATCTGGAAACTAAAGCTGGTGAGAATGAAAAATCTTCCTGAAGGATAAAGGTAAAATGATATAATCCATTGATTGGGATTTTATGATTAGCACAGTTTATCAATAGACTCTTTCTGTCTCTTATTAGAGTGAATTTGATGCAAAGAAATCCAGCAATTGAGAACTAAAGACCAGAGTGTATCATGCCAGCTGGTGAACCCAGACACAGTAGTCCTTGTGTCTCGTTCAACTCTTAACAGAGCGGTAATGAAGAACGGCAGCAGATGGGGAAGCTGGAATCCAGCAGGATCCCAATTTTCAGTGGAAAAATCTTATCTTTGCACATTTGCACACCTCAGTCAGAAAGCCCCAAATGATTTAACCTTGCAGCAGGCTGAGTATTCGGCACGCAGTTCAAAGACCTTAAACTTCAACGCTGAGCTCAGCAAAGCTCTGTGTGCTGACAGCTATCACTAAAGTTATCCAGTATTTAAGCTGGACTCGGCTGCTCAGGGCTCAGGCTGGACTCAGTATTTCCTCAACAAACCATCACACGCCATTTCAAGCCACAGAAGCCCAGACTGGACTTCAAAACCTGTTTATATCAAGAGATTATTTACTTGAGCTAGCATGCACAGTACAGCAGCTAGCATGCACAGTACAGCTTCAAAATGAAAGGTTTTAACTACGGGTGTGGGAGTCAGGCAGTTCAAGGTTTACCACAGACTCTCAATCTGCCCAACAAGGCACTGAACCCGAGAGACCCTTAGCCAAATTCCCGCACCTACCAGCTACAAAATTACACATATACGAAGTGTCAAACTAGTAACAAACTGCTGGTTAGAACTGACCCCTCAGTCTAAACCAAGGCAAGTTGTGCTTGGCATGAGGTCAACACCATCATCACCTGAGACCCAGAGAAAATGAACAAAGATGACGCCTTGTTTTCTAAAAGGAAAAAAAAAATGAAATAGTAGAAAAAAAAATTAAATTTTCAAGATCATAAAACACTGAAATGTAGTATTTTAAAATCATGTAATCTCTCTTTTAAGAAATCTGCAGAAGTAGGTAGTTGGTTTGCATATTCTCCCTGAGTGTCAGACCTCCCTAATTCAAAAAAGCTGGCACATTTTAATGATGTTGTTGTCGTTTTGCTTTCAATGGAAACTTGTCTTGAGGCCTCAGGATAGACAGAATACTCATATTTCAACAGCAGATGGAATACCATCTCTAAGTATCAATAAATCTATTATTTCTGGTCTTACACAACCTATTGCATGCATATCAGAAAATAAAAAAAAAGGTGTTTCTCTAAGATTAATCAAATACTTTGAGCAAATCTAAGAAATTAGCCAAAGTTAAAGTACAATAATAATGTCTTCAACCTATGGAGGTGAATTCTCCAATGTGTTTATGGCAAAAACCTCTGGCTCCTTCTTATACAAAGACACACACTCCTTTCTGCAAGCAGAATCACATGCTTTTATATTTTTCTAAAATAGCTTGGTGGAAAAATGAGAGAAGATATAACTGTCTGGGGAACATAACTATTTTAACTGCTAATGTGCCTCATTCAACCCTATGCCTAAAGTAGATCAGCTACCAAGGTCACTGTGTGTGTTTTTATATGGAGGAGTAGCCTTCTGTAAATAAAAGTACTGATTGTATTGCACTGATTATTATTTGATAGCATTTATCCAATGTGTAAATTAAAAATACTCTGTTGCAATCTATAAGAAACTCTGGAGTTTATAGAAACACAGACTATTATGGTGGTTTCTTAATTGAAGTGACATGATGAAAGACACAACTCTGGATTTGGTCACCAGTGTAACAGGGGATATACTCAAAATCCTCAAGTTTGGTTTTTTTTCAACTTTAAGAAGGAGATGGGTCCTATGAGTTTCAAAACTTGCAATTGTATTTATAGGGTGACAGTACACATGAAGAAATACGTAACGCACCAGAATGAATAACAATGATGAATCACAGACCTCTCAGAGGGTTATGTGTCAAAATTCTCACTGATGACAATTGCAGATTTTTGGCTGGTCTCTCTGACAATAAACAGCTGCAGGAAAACACCTACAAGGATGTAATTCTAAATGTGATTGCATTTCCAAAAGCTTGGAATTACAAGAAGAACAGAGACTACCTAAGAGTCTGACTGTAAGTGCTGTCATCAATATAGTATTTCACAAAAGCTTTCTGGAAATGTTACTTTTAATAGTATCAGGTGTAAAGAACAGTGTAATATGGCTTATAAATTACTGGAAGGGCTGTTGACATAGGTTAATAATAAACGACAGCATATGGAGTAGCAAGAGAGAGTCACAGAGGAGTGCTTGATTAACTCCAGTTCAAGTCACCATCAAACCTAATGGTCTGTGCACGGTGGCATGCACGACGGTAACCCAGGCACAGCGACTGCACAGAGCACAGGGCCTTCCCAGTTAAGTTATCTCCTACCTGCTTTATCTCACAGGCAGAGCCCTGCTAAATTAAACCGGTGGTTTTCTTAGCGCCAGGCTGTATTCAGTCAGTTTCTAAGACAGCTCCTCGTTTCAGAGACAGATGCCTAACTCGGTGCTTGCAGAAAGATGCAAGGTACTCAAGCGAAGAGTAAGACTTCTTATCACCGTAAGCAGCACTGAAAAACTCCTCTCCTGAAAACCCTCTGGAGATCTCGCCTATGGAAGAGAAACAGAGTGAGCTACTAAATCCAACACATAAGCAGGGGCTTGTGGCCTGTGGGTGGAAGAGGGCTGTGATACCCGCTGGTCAAGTCACAGGTCTAGATGACACGGAGATTAGGATGTGAGAACACACTGCGGCACACAGGTCCCACTCACGCTAGATGAGGGTGTGGATGGCAATGCTATCTTGAAACACAACAGCTGAAGGTCAGCACAATTTGTAGCTAAACACAGAGATGATCCCACCATGCAGCAGGGATTTCTACTCCTCTTACCGCTCTGCAGTTTGGAATATTGCCAGGGACCTCAACAGTGGAATGAAAGGGATGAGAATCTGGGCAGAGTTCAGAGAACACAAACATGGAAAGGTCTTTATGAGGAAATATAAAAATAACTAAGTATGTTGTACAGTGCATTCAAATCATCTGCAGAGATGTGATAACCTTACAAATACTGGGAGCTGTTATGTGAAAGAGGGAAAGCATATTTAGTGTGGTACAAAGGGGCACAGACAGAGCGAAAGAATGAAAATCCATCAAGTGTTTTACATCCCAGCAGCAAATACACTTAATATAGACTACTAGACTGGGACTGCTGGACCAGGACTGTTGTACTGCCCAAGCAACGCAACATTAACATGTGTTGATACAAACTTGTATTTTATCTACACCTGAGGAAGGGAGTGGCTCATCCCAAGCACCAACACAGCAGAGCCAGTGGTACTTCATGTTTTCCCTGTGCAGCTCTAGGAAGATACTGCAATTGCCTTTCCTGAGTACTGCTGGGCCAAGTTGAATGGTTACCCTCTGCAGCTCACCGCAGACTGCTCAAAGCTGCCTTCCTGTAATAGGTGACTGCTCACTGCAACTGCTGGCACAACTGCTGGTGTGGTTGCTTCTTAAACCAGGTTAAAAAAAAACCAAAAACAAACCAACAAACAACAAAACAACTCCCCCCTCCCCCCAAAAAAAGGCAAACCTAACCCAAACCAAACCCAACAACAACAACAACAACAAAAACAAACAAAACAACCATTATTGGAAGTGCTGGAGCTCATCTGGATAATTTTGACTGAATGAGGCTAGCAAATGACCTTAAAAGCAGTTAAGCTGAGCAGCTCATGGGGTGGAAGAGGGTTCTGGGGGTTACCACATCTGCAGGACTCAGCGGCAGCCAGAAAAGGATGTGTAACCACACTGCTGTCCCCTGCTTTATGCTAGAGAGGATTTTTCTGCTGGTGAGAAGCAGTTCTTTATTCAAGCCTGTTCAAGACCTCTAGGCTGAGAAAGCATCACAGTTGCCAGTAACTGTGGTGGCCTGCACACTCCCATTAAGCTAGGACCACAAACTGTCTGACACTTCAACAGCTATCAGCAAATATGAAATGTTCCCTACTGTTACTAGTCTGCACAGGATTTTAAAAAATGAGTAATTTAAAGACTCAGTGAAACCCAAATAAGAAACTATACCATGTTTACAATCCCCTGCCTCATCCAGTATTTTACCCTGAGCATGAAATGAGGAAAACAAGAACTCCCCTGCCCCCTTCACACTCTCCAAGACTTATTTTTTCTGGTGGTTTACTTGGCACATAGCTTAAAAACAAGGTATTAAACAGAACTGCTGAGTGAAGCTGTCACGGACAAGTGTCCTGTGAAACTGCTGTTACAAACCCAAACCTGACTGGCGTGCTTCCCACTACAGCTGCTGTCTCCGAGAGCCATGACCTTTCAGAGATCCAGCTTTGTCCCTAATGCACTGCAATCCCTTCAGAATGGTCTCTTAGGAGGATAAATTAGTTTAATGAGTAGTTCCATTCTGGGAGACAGTATATTCTGGGTTGTGTGGTTCATTTCTTAAACTATAATATTCCCTAGGAAAAAGAATGACAATTCTTGGCTGCAGGGTGGATACTGAAAGGTGGTTTTCCTAAATAATAAATTAGGTCAGTCTTTAAATAAGTCATCTCCTTCTTCTTTGATAAATATTTACTCCTTCCAAACTAATATTAGGTTTATGTGTCTCCCAATAACTTTGTTCTGTTCTGGTTTTCATTAGGAGTTCTGGAGTCAGCCACAACAGAAATCTACCAGATAGCTTCAGGGGATTAAATATATATATATATATATATGGAAACACCAACAGAACAACAACAACAACAAAACCCACACTAACCAACCAAACATTGGGCTTCTGGTTTTCAATAGAAGCAGCCGCTGTTAACTCAGCAGCTAGGCACAGCACACAGTTTAAGTTATTTCCCCTACAAAAATAACCACTGGAGCAAACTAAAACCAAGAATCCCCAAATGGAACTTAACCACTGGAAGGCAGGAGTTTGCCTTTTCAAAAATGACTGATAATTCATTAGAAATTGGTTACAGAGGACTTATCATTCCAAAGCCCAGGGCTCCAAAAGACTGGTGTGTAAAAGGCAGGGAAAGAAGCATTATTTCCTGGGCACAAAGCCCTGTAGTGTATGGCAGGACAGAGCCCAGAGAACAGGCATCACACTATTAGAGGCGGGTAGCATGGATTAATGTAGAAGAAAAACTTCAAGGGAGGGCTATTCCACAGCAAGTGGCAAATCTTAAAAGATGCCTGATGGCAGACAGATTGCCATTTACAGAAGTTTGATGCTTTTCTGGTTTAAAACAATTTTTTGTTTCAAACTGGTGTTCCTTTGTGATTTTAGAATTGAAAATTTTTACATCCAGAATGAAGAACAGCTTCAAGACTTTCAGTGATCAAACCATGGAGGGAAAAAAAAAGATCACGCTGTGTCCATCAAAAAGCTTTTAATTTCTTTTTCAGCTTTTAAAGTGATCTAAAGGGAAATCAAATAAAAATTCCTTTTCACCTACCTCTGCTTGGTTTTCTCAATGTACAAAAGCCCAGAGAGTAGCTTGGTTGCTTCCATGAGAGCAAATGTGACAGGAAGAGAATGCCTATTTAACCACCAGTGAAATCCTTGGACAAGGCCAACCAGCTACAAAAAGAGCTTGCAGGGGTTTATCATCAGGCTTTGCTGTGATCCACAGCTCCCCCAGCTACTAACAACAAGCAGAGCAATGGAAAGATGGTCTTTCCCCCTTGAATTTGAGGACAAACAAGAAAGTTTTCTAATCTCTATATATTCTTTCCCCATGTTGACAACCCTAAGAGCGAACTGGCCTTACAAGCAGGCTAGCAGTCAGCCTCACACACAATGAAAGCTAAGCAACAGCCACGTAAGTCAGGTTGAGTTCTCAGGGGCTTTTACGGTGAGAGTTTCGAATGTAGGGTTTCTTGCTCTGGACCAAGTACAAAGCTGTACTTGTTTATCCTCTCTGACATAGAGTGTGTGCTTAGCTGAAGCAGAACAATCAGCTTGAGGAAACATTCCTAAATAAAATAATAAATGGGTTTCATTTTTATATTATTCGAAAAAGGGGAGAAAAATAAACATGAAATTTCAGTATACGCCCGAGATTTTTTTTCCAAGAACACTTGTATTTGTTATTAGATCAGTAAGTATGCTTTGCTGGCCACATCAAAGCTCTTTAATTTATCTGTGATCAATCTAGGGTAAGCTTGTAAGAAAATACTTCTTTATTTTCCATCAGCTAAAAAGAATAAACAGGAAAAAAATAGGTCTTAGACATCAAACTAACCAAATTATACATGTTTTTGGTCTCTAGCAGCTCCTTAAAAGTGATTTTGGAGAACAAAGCCGTCTGCTTTAGAATTACTTACAATTAGAGATATTTGTATTTTATTTTCCTTTCAGGAAAGTACCGATGCTTTATCCCAAACTCCCTGAAGTCACTGAGGGGTTTTTGCAGTCATTTCCGTGTGCTTTGGAACAGGTCTCTGCTGCATTCAGATTTCTGCCAAGCAAGAGGCTCTGAACTGACCTCCATGCTCCTACGCTACATGGGTGGGAACGGGTTGGATTCTCACTGTGCTCAGAGTGCCCTGCACAGTGTTTAACGCTGCAAACTTCTCCCTGTATTAACAGACTGCTTGCATGAAAAATAAGGGCAAAAATATAGTCCTGAGCGAGTAATGAAACCTGGAATACTACAATAAAGTAATAAAGCAACATGTAACTTATGGTCTGAAAGTGCAACAAATAGATTCATTTTATTTCCTCTGGCCACATTATTTCTGGTACTTACACTTCTAGCATGCAAAAAGAGGGAACTGATTTTGCATCCATTAGAAATAATGGGACTTGTGTTGCTACTAGTCCAAGTAGCATAGCCCCCTAGATTCTTACGATGCTATTCACAACTTGGGTTGTCAAAAAGGGATTACCTTTTAAATTAATTGCTTTGTGTGGTAAGCTGAATCGGCACTGTACAGCCATCTGTCTTGAGCTCATGGTATACCGTGAACAAGAAGAATTCTACTGGGTTTCTATACCACGGGTTGATTTAGTTAATTAAGAGAAGGATGAAAAGTGACCTGATCAATAACTGTTAACAGCTACTCAGGCAAGGCTTTTCTGGGAGAGGTGATCAGGCAAGGGAAGAACAGGAATCACTGGCTGAGAACTCAATCTAAACTCAACCCAGTGATGATTTCCAAAGGGATGTGGTGGATTTGCATTCAGATAACATCTTTACAATGACATTTTGTGCACTGAACATCAACTTGATGCAGAAATCTTTTTAAAAAGTTGTGCTCTGTGCCATTAAGAAAACATGATTATTAGACAGCAATAACCTTGTATCACTAATTGTAATCTATTTTCTATGGTGCAATGCCTTTAAAATGTTTAGTCTCTGATCAAAGCATAAGTTTTTGAACTGGAGTGCCCATCAATGCTAGCAACACTAAGTTCAGGCATGGATGTCCTGAAACCACATGTGATGACCTTCTCATTTCTTAATGACATATCAGAAGTAGGAAACTGCTTATCTGTAGAAGATTCAGCTTCCTCCCACTTTTTCCTTGTTAATTAAGCATGCAGTAGTGAAATTATGCATTTGTAGATTGTGATTCTTAGAATTACTGTGATGTCTCTGCAATCTGAAAGGTTAGAGCAGCCCTCTTTCAAAACACCTGCCATGTTATTACTGGAAGTAGTGTTTTCTAGAGCATCTCACACCCTAATCACTTCCCATTTGAGGAATGTCTGACTATCACTGTTACTACTCAAAAGCTGTAATGAGATCGGAGCACAGTGTGAAAACAAAACTTTTACAGATAGTTGGGACACTTCCATTTTCTGTTTGTTTGTTTGGCATCTTTTTTTTTCCCCCCAAGAGAAAGCAATTAAGCACTCTGGAGGAAAGAGGTTTTACTCATCATCCTTACCTGATGAGTAAGGATTTCTCTATGTTGAGGCATGCTGCACAGCCCTCCTTAAAGAAAACATGCACCCCAGCCCTTCCTACAAGCCTACTCAGGTTGTATTTATAGAATAAACTTACAGCTTCTCACCCTGCAGAAACACCAAAAACCTCTTTTGTTCATCATCACACAGTCTGGAAATAAATAATGGGGTGACAGTGGTACGTGTGATAACAGGATGAGTAAGTTTTTTTGGGTGGTTTGGGTTTTTTTTCCCGTAAAGTACACTAACTTAGATTTTCTTCTTGTTATATTTGTAATGTTGCAAAATCATGCAAAAAGGTGCTGGGGCAACAACTCAGTCAGAACGGATGAAAATAGCTGAAGTGGATAGGTTCAAATAGGCAGACTGTCTCACAGGCTTTGCAGTTTGAAGCAGGCTTCAGTCCCAAACCCTACACACCAGGAAATTTTTTTCATTTTCCTTTGCTTAAGTGATAGCAGAGGCTTTTGAGGTTTGTCTTACTTTTCACATGCAAGCATTTTCCTAGTGAAGTATAGATCCAGCATTTTAAACCTACTGACAATAAGCTTGTTTTTCCCTCTCACAGAACCGATGCGTAATACCTCCCGCATCTCCTGGGATGTGTCGATGCAGGTGGAAAACTACTGCTGGGTGCATTTCAGGAGACAGTGCCCAAGAGCATACAGGCAGACTGGCATAGCTGGGGAAGAGGACAGACTCCAGCACTGCTGAATCCCAGCATTCAATCCTAAACCTGAACTGTTACAGTTCAAAACTCTCTTATATATGCCTAGGAGAAAAGATTTCCTTCATTTTTAAAGTGTAAATCTTGTATGAGAGGCTCATTTTTTCCGGGTCAGTGAATCATATTCCATTCTGAAATAAAAAACCCACCCCAACAACCAGCCACCCTGCTCTGTCTTTTCCCATATTATTTATAAGCTTGCCCTCCTTCCCCCTGCCTCTCCCATCTCATCACGCAAACAACAACAAGAAGAACAACAGAAAAAAGGAAAGGAAACTGAAGGCTTGGAAAGAGGCAAAAAGATGTGCCACTACCACCAGAAGAATCTAGAGAAAGTCATACTGGATGTAATTTTTCCATTTCTCTATTTATTCACAAAACAATAAATCTCTATCAGCTCTTCAGCAAACTCTCTTTCCCTTCTACATAAGCAGAACATTCATATTCCTTGAAATGGACTAATGTTTACAAAATTATTATAGAGGTACCAAAGACAGCATGGACAACAGGCAGACTCTTAGAAGTAAATGACATTTCAGACATTCACCCATTTTTTGGAGGACACTTTTCTGCAGAAATATCAATGCTATTGAAAATGGAAAAACATTTAAAATGCCTATATATCTGATAGGGCAATGCTTCCTGTAGCATCATCAAAGTCTTTGCCAGGAAGACTTTAGCACTATTTATAAATTTCAACTTCTTAATTATGGATGACCATAAATAGCATTTTGGTATCCCACTTTATGTAAGAAAACCTGAGTACTGCTCAGGAAATGTAAGAAGTTCTCCCAAGTAATTTTTTAGAAGGATGACATAAAGCATTAACCTACTGCCATTTGGCAGCAGATCCGAGTGGACTCAGATACCCCACAGCTCCTGAAAGCTTATGTCTGCTGGTTGAGAGTGGTGGCAGAGGCACACGAGCAGAAAGGTTCCATCTGCTGGCAAGACATGGTTGACATTAGAAAACTTTCCTGGTACCATGCTGGGGACGGCCTGGGTCTGGACTTCTGGCTTGCTGCTGGGTTTGCTAGCTTCCATCCCACTTCACAGGAAAAACAAAGTCTTCATATGGTAAGCAATGAAGCATGACAACTGTTAGATAAACAGCAGTTACACTAGCAAAATCTATGGGAGTTTTGACAAAATTGGGCCTATAATGGACCCTGGGATTTGGTGTTGATGACCAGCTTAGTGATGCTCACAGCACGATGAGATGAGCTGCTTGTGACAGAGCACATCCCTGGTTTGTGTAAAGCAACCAAATAGCTGTGATTAGGCCTAAAACTCTACAACATTTAGACTAAAATTCATAATAAAGTTTCATGTTACAACAAAATCAACCAAGTAGGAGAGGGGTTTGTTAGTATGATTCAATTCTCTTACCATCAGTGCAACGGTAAAACACTTTCCTGTAGAAAACACCTTTATGCACATCCACACCCACCCTCCTGGGCAGACAATGTTTTCATTGCACCTTATTTCAGCTGTCCAGATAGGAAGGATCTCACCTGCTCTACTTGCCTAGATGTCTCCACAGCAGATGACCACGGAGGCAAGAGCACTTCTGTTGGGTGATTCTTCTCAGGAGAAGATGGATGGGACAGTTCTCTGGAGGTGCCCATCTCTTTGCCCAGGCTAGTGATCTAAGAGTTTGGTGGGACCTGAATGCTTAACAGCCAAATAGCTGAAGCCAAGCAAGACAAATCTCATGCTGCTCTAGATTGTTTCAGTGAACACCAATCTACCTCAGCGGTTTGAAGGATGTTTGGCTGGTGGATACTGAGGGCAATTAATGCTTTACTCTCTCTAGGGATACCAGTTTTCTCTCTGATCAGATATTTGTGTGGAAGTCCTTTATTACAGAATCACAGAATGGTTTAGGTGGGAAGAGATCTTCAAAGCTCACCTAGTTCCACCCCCCCTGCCATGAGCAGGGACACCCTCCACCAGACCAGGCTGCCCAAAGCCCCATCCAACCTGGCCTTGAACACTGCCAGGGAGGGGCAGCCTCACTGCCCTCATTGTAAAAAAATTCTTCTTAATATGCAGTCAAAACCTTCCCTCTTTCAGTTTAAAACTGGGGAAGGTAAATGAACACAGATTTGGCTTAATGTTTCCCTTGCTTATCAGCACTTCCTCCAAACAAGTTTTCCAAAAACACGTACCCTGCTTTTATTTTGGTGATCTTACTGTCTAGGTGTTTGCAGAACAGTACCTACAGTAAAAACTTGTGAGACTGCTGCATGAGAAAAGTTTCTCACCTTCTGAAATATTTTCAGAATAAACCTGCTAGAGACAGTTACAGTATTACCATTTTTTGCTTTGAAGTCTTTTTTTTTTATTTGACCTTTGGAACAAATATTTCACAGGATTATCTGTAGCTAAGGAACACAATGGAGAACTTGGAATATTCTCTATGTCTGCCCATAATTTGTTACTGTATGTACATTTTCATTCTGTGCTGTTCCTTTCCTCATGAATTTTTCCACCTCTACCAGTTGGCAACTGTTACTGTGCAATAACATTTCAGTAAAGAGGCATTTCTGAACTTAGTTGTTCCTGTACATGGTACCTCCAAACATTTTCCTTTGTCTTAACTAAATGCCCACTTTTTTACAAATTTTCCCTAAGATTTTATGGGAGAAGTAAAGTAAATATAATTAATTTACCACAGTAGTGTTGGGACTAATCAGGTCCTTACGTATGGTAGATACAGATTTCTTTCTGTGGGACTGTAGTTTTTCATAACCAATTTTTACTCCATTTAAACAGATTTTGAAATCAGATTGCTAATAACCAAAAAATCCTAGGGAAAAAAAAGAATAAATAAAGCTTTTCAGTGTAAGATAGCTGGTTTGAAATGAGAAAACCAAGACACTGAAGTCCCATTCAGTTTTAAGGGAAAAGCAAATCACAATAAAGACCTCTTTTAAAAGTCCCAGTTCAAACCTCAAAAACCCTGTGAGATAAATCATGCTGTTGCCATTTTGTAGACTGCAAATTTGACACACAGAAAGGGTTATGCAACTTAAGAATCATAGAATCATAAAATTATTTTGGTTGGAAGACTTAAGATCATCAAATCCAACCATTAACCTACCACTGCCAAGTCCAACCACTAAACCATGTCCCTAAGCACCATGTCTACACGTCTTCAAAATACCTCCAGGAATGATGACTCAACCTCTCTGGGCAGCCTGTTCCAGTGATTGACAACCCTTTTGGTGAAGAAATTTTTCCTGATATACAAATTAAACCTCCTTTGACACAACTTGAGGCCATTTCCTTTCATCCTATCAGTTGTTACTTGGGAAAAGAGACCCATTCCCACCTGGCTATAACAGGTGGTTGTAGAGAGTGGTAAGGTCTCCCCTCAGCCTCCTTTTCTCCAGGCTAAACAACCCAAGTGCTCTCAGCCATTCCTCATAAGGCTTGTGCTCTGGACCCTCCACCACCTTCATTGCCCTTCTCTGGGCACTCTCCAGCACCTCAATGTCTGTCTTGTAGCACTCAAGCTGAGGCCTCACCAGTGCTGGGCACATGGGGATGATCACTCCTCTAGTCTTGAAGGCCACACTGTTTGTTCAAGATCCCATTGAAGATGCTCATGATTTCCATAAATTTGTTTAAGACTCAACAAAGTCCTCCCAAAAGCCTTGAAGGCCTTTCAGCAGTTCAACAAGACACTAGACCAAACAAAAAAAGAAAAAAGGGAAGAGGAAGAAACACGGCTCTAGAGTAGATGGGATAAGTAACCGTGCTCTGGATGAACAGGAAGCCCATCTTCATTCACTTAAAGCTTTAAAGCCCTGACTTGGGGATGATATAGCTTGCCTTGCAACTGCTGACTTCCTCTTACAGGTGATGCTCCCATGCAGGGAGATTTCATGCGCCTGTGAAGCACAATTAGTCTGTCACGATATAGAAAATTGTCCATCAGGAAAAGAGATCAAGGGCTGGGTGTAAACCAAAACGACCACAGAGCCCCAGTCTTCTCCCAGGGCTGATTTCAAGGCCCAGTGATGAGCACTAACAGTTCATTTACAGTTCATTTTTCTGGAATTAGAGGTCAGTACTATATTTGCCTTTTGCCCCCTTTTTTTAATTTATCTTAACATTGCTCTTATCTTAAGTGTCCTTCTAATAATCAAATCCTGATTATTTCTCTCCAACTCTCTCCCATCGCTGACCTCCACAGTACTAACTAAAAAGCCATCAGTTTGTTGATCTTGCAGACACAATGTTTTGTCCACAGCAGCTGGTAAGAAGCACTCTTTTTCTGAAAACATGCAAGCAGAAAATAAACTCAAGAATGCTGATGCAAAAAATAACTTGTTTTGGCAAGTTATTTTCTGTGTGTGTATATCTGCAAGGTGTTGGTAGCAAAGCTAATTTCTACTTGATCCTAAATATATTAGAAGAATAAGCTAAACAAAACACACACCCCCCCAAATATCACTGCTTCCAAAGTGGGGGACTCACCCTCCCCCCCCCAATACATTGCTAGAAGAAAAAATATCCTTCTAAGCATCTAAAATTATTATGGGCATTAGAGAACATTTAGGAAACCTCCTTATAAAAAACCACTGAAGCGTTATTTTAATAACTTGAAACAAGAGACAGAGCCAGTGCTGCTGATCCATGAAGTCTGTCTCTGTTCTTCCCTATTCTAGCAGGCTGAATTAAGGACTGCCTGTACTACCCTTGCAGCCTGATGTCTTTGTCAACCATCAGCCCTCTCTGTGCCAGGAGAGTTCAAAGCACAACTCAGAAGTAAAGCACCTCTCCTGAAAACGTAAAACCAGGTCCAAAAGTTTGAGCTGGTCAAAGCATAATCCTTGGTCATGGTGAAAAGGCTGGATTTCCACATTCTTGGCTATTGCACCTCGCCTGCTTTCAGAACCATGAGAACACTGTGGTTATTTTGGCCACCACTTTCTGGACTCTTTGGAGGCCTGCCGAAAAAGACCTAACTCTGCTTTTGTAATGGCTGTCAGTTCCATGGCTATTGGCTGCAGAGGTTTATTGACAAACAGCACAGCTATGCAGAACAGACAGCTGTCCCAGCACACAAACTAACCTGCCAAGTATGAAGTTACACTTTCTCCTGACAAGAGAGCAGAACGGTCACCATGGTCAAATTCTCCTTGTACCCACCTTGCTGTAAAGCAAACCAACTGATGTTTACAAAATGCCCTCTGCTTCTTTATAGAGAAACAGTTATGATTCCACTCATAACCTTTTCTAAGGCTTATTAACCTCCCAAACATCTTAATACTTTTCCAGTCCAAGGACTGAACATTTGCTGGCGTTATCCACCACTGTAAACATTTCAACCTTAGTATTTCTTCTTGATTAGAATGTGTATGTAAGGGAGGCTCACAGAGTCCTCCAAGGTGCAAAACAATCTTGAAACTCAAGTTGGAGACCTCTGAACCAACAGCCAGCTTTCCTCACAAAGCATACGGCTGCAGCGCAGTGTTACGCACCTCGCGCAGACCAGCTAACAAGCCCTGCTGAGCAGCTTGGAGACACTAATCTGAGTAAGGTTGTGTTGGGCTCTGCCCAGACCATCACACCAGCCTGCTGCAGTGCCAACACAGACCTCCTTGATGAGCAGCGTAAATGTGCCTCTGAGTTCTCTACACAAATCACCAGGGATTGCCCATAGGGCAGGGACAGATGCAAACAGTCATCAAGTATGAAAACCAGTGAAGTTTAAGGCCATGGGAGGTGATCTCGTACATCGTATGGAAGGCACCTGATTGACCAAAGGTCTGACCTGTGAAAAGGGTCTTATTTTAGAGACAGGGGAAAACATGGCTCTGAGTTCTCCCGCTGACTTCAAGCAGGATAAACATTACTCTGGAACACGAAGTGCCTACGTGTGGCTGTGGCACTCATAGTTTACTTTTTTCAAGCTTTGGAAAACTTCTAAGAATGTTTCACTCCCTTCCTGTGAACTGAAAAGCAGCTTTTTCACTACATTTAACTTCTCGGTAGAAATGGATTCAGATGGCAGAAACTTGGTAGAAGGATAACAACTTGCAGTAGCGCTTGTTTACATCTGCTTCACTTGAATATTTTAAGCCTAAATCCAGCTTAATTTGTTTTTGAATCATGAATCTTCTGGTAATTTGATCTGTGCTGATGTGGTAAATCACACCTATTATATACGTCTCAAAAAAAAAAAAAAAAAAAGGTGTTTTGACAGGGTTCTATTTTTTTACAATTTACTTCCTCATCCAAAGTTACTCAGGAGACACTGCTGCATTAACTGCCAGTCATAGAATCAGGGTTTACCATCCATTTGGTCACAGTTAAACAGAAATAACCCCCCAAAAATTAAGTGTAGTCATGCAATTTGCATCTGCATTTACTGAACATTCTTACTTGCTTTTTTTTAGTCACAGGACAATAAATTAGAGCAGGGTGCAGGGTCCCAAGATCCTACCAGCTGCTCCCCATCCACAAAGAGAAAGCTGTTAAATCATGTGAACTTGTCCATGTTGGAGCCGACAGGCCACAAGAGACAGCACATCAGTACTGGCCCGTATTGCTCCCAGAGCAGCAAGCCCCTCTGCGCGGTGCTCGGAAGGTGTTTAGATACAGCAGTAGGGACATCCTGGCTTCATGCTGAATGTCTGCTGTATAAACACACGTTGTACAGCTGAGAGTTTTAAGGACTGGCATTCATAAAACCAACTGCATAGGAAGTCACACTTAAACCACCAACCAACCACCTTTTTTGGGGCTTTGCCTCTTATTTGCGTTATACTTGGGCAAAAAGATGAACAGACTAAGCTTTCTAAGCACCCAGCTCACTGTTTCCTACTAAGTACTGCATAGCCTTGGAGCTCCCACTCGGTACGTAGGGGTGTGCAGCACAGTAAGAGAAGTTACAATGACTGGGACCCTTCCTTTGCAGATGATATTTTCATATTGCATATGAACCCTGTGGAACAAACTGCTGTGGAATTTAGCTGGAACTAATGAGTTAGTAAAGTAGGTCAGAAAAGAGTTAGACATGGATGAAGAGACATCCCACAGAAGCGTTGGACATCTGGATGCACATAACTGAAAAAGTCAGAACTCTGTTCCCCAGTGATCAGCAATTGGGTTTGATGTAGTCTGAATGCTACTTGACTAGTGGGGCAATGCACCACTGGTCTTAAAATACTTCCGTAGATGTGGTTGCGCTTCTAGACTTTGGTCCAGTGGTAAAGAGTAAAGAAGACCTATTTTTCTTGCTTAAAAGTTTTTGGTAAGGTGCAGTACCATCAACTCAGACATGCTCTCTGTAAATGTGGATAGTGGTTAAAAAAAAAACAAAACAAAACTGAAAAGCAAACCCAAAACCTTTTTAAAGCTGCTGAAGGGAATGTTATTATGACTAGGAGGCTGGATTCACTGCACAAAACAGCTATTTCTAGTGATAAAGCATAAAGGTTAAACAACTGAGGACAAGATTGCCAGATGTAAAATGGAAACTTTCCAATTTAGGAGCAGCAGAGGAAGAACATGAATTAATATGCAAAGATGAAATTAGCAGTAAAAAAAAAAAAATCCTCCAAGCCAGACCAAATGCCATTGAAAATAAACTCAGGAACTCTCCTCCTTCGCTTCTGTTCTCTGCATTCCAAGGAGGATTGAATTTAGAATAACCATGAGGAATTTTAGAGAAATTTTAACTAAAATGCTGAACAAAGTCTATGAAAGGTAGAGACAGTGTATGTACTTAAAAGACACTATTTCTCTCTTCATCCTGCTAGATTTCTCTTCAGTACTTCTGTCTGAAAAAGAAATAAATACTTTGGAGTTAAATTTTCTCCTAAGTTCTCATAAGTTTTATCTTTAGTAAGAGTGGTAATGCTCAGACTAATTCTTTAACAATTTTGAAATGAGTAATAACTGGTAATTTCTGATAATAATAACTGATAATAAGTGGAAGAAAAAACAAATACACATTCCAAAAAAACCCAAACCCACCAAAAAACCCCACATCAACAACCAAACACTTGGGAAATACACAAAATCCACTGGTTGTTTACTTTTCATCCTGGACTACATTTCAGTGCTAGCTTTGTTAGCTCTACACATAGCAGCAATACACTGTCCTTCTGGGAGTCTTATGCTGCGATATTATTTGGTAGATGGGTCTTAGAGGTTTTACACACATTTTTCTGCCATGAGCTGGTAGATGTCCCACTCCAGAATGAAAAGCTGTTTCACTGCTAATAAGTTTATTATAGAACAAGGTAGAGCTTTAAAAAATTGAGTCCACTGTGGTACTTCTCAAGTTGAGGGGATACCGTGGATTGTTCAGTCCATACGAAGGGCTGTTATGGACTTTAAATTGGATTCCTGGAAAATGGGTGCAGCAGATGAAACATCAGCACCAGTGGGCTGGTGGTCGGCTCAGCTGTGGCACAGCTTCTCTGTTGAAGTAGCATTCTGGAAAGCTCCCATAGGATCTGACAGAAATAGGAGCTCCCACACACAACCATGATCCTGTCACAAAAAGCAGACAGACATGGGGAGCTGCACTGAAAATAAATGAGGCACATATGTAAGAAAAGCTGAATAGGAGACAGTACATTTAAGCCTGAACAATCAGAAAGAGAAGTGTCAAATGCTGCAATCAGATGAACAGAATTTAGGACTTTCAAGACAGCACACAGTGGCACGACATCTTACGGTGCTGCACCTCTTACACGACTACATGGTACAGTCTGTACGTGCCTATGCTCCCCAAATGGAGAGGCACTAAAATTTCAGCATAGAAACTGGCAACCAAGAGTAAATCCATAATAGTCAAAATTAGCAGAATAATTTCACAATTGATCCCTCTGAAACAATCCCTGATCACCTACAATATCCCTGGCAGGTTCTAACATCTATCTCATTCTGATGAACATTAAAAATCAGCCCAATAGCCATATGTGACATTTGTGAGACACCTGCCCGTGAAGCCTCACTTCCACATATTCTTGTAATACCCATGATTACGTCAAACACACAGCTGCCTGCTGCATTTCAAGAGACACAGACTGAAAAGTGGCTTTAGTTGACCTAATATTTAGGTACATCCAGGCAACCACCCCAAAAGCTGCATCTGAGGTTACAGAGCAAGTAATGTCTCAAAATACCAAGATTCCTCACATTATGTGGGCAGCCTGAAAAGCTCCACAGAAATGCAAATGTAATTACTTATTCGGAGAGGAAAATTATTTATTGATAACAACTCATCTCTTACATTGTTTCTCAGCACTGAGATAAATGTTACGAATAATTTTGCAAGTATGAACAACATGATAATGGCTAAAGCTGCAGGTAGAATATGGCAGATGAAAGAGTGGGTATTGAGTTATCCCCTTCACCTGACAGGTGAACATACTTATATCTGTGACTCTCAAAGCATAGTTTAGCTCTTAAATAGATCATTAAATATATTGAGCGGAACAGGCTACTCTTCTACAGCCCAAAAAATTATATGGAGCATTAACAGGAGTTAAAAAACTATCCCCTCTGAGTTTACCAGCAGGATTCACCTTAACCGAACTTAGCTGTATAAGCAAGTCATCTAGGTCTGCTTCACCTGTATTATCCCTGGAGAGAGATAAACACCTCCTGATTCAAAATAACTTAGGGTTAATTGTCTCAAATACACTGGGAGGATTTCCCTCTCCCCCCAAACAGTTCACTGATTGTGGCAGACAATATAGATGACTTGGTCAGACTGGACACATACCTTTTAGCTAAAAGCAATGTGAAATAAATCTCACCTCATGTCCCAGAAAGGACTTGATAAACTTCTTCAGGAAATAGGCTTGTCAGGTCAGAGAGAACCTAATTAGCACTTCAGAGGGCTTCCTGCCAGCCAGCTGCTATCGGTGACTCACTACTGTTCACGGGGAAGACAACTAATGGCATATGCAGAAGAGTTAAGACACAAATCAACCTGTCTATCAGGAGATTGGCACTGCTATCCGAGCACCTATGATAAAATATGAACATATGATAGTGAAGGAAGGAAGGAAACTCAAAAAGCTCTCAAGTGTGCAGATAAAAAACAATATATATCTTTATTCTGGCAAATCATCTAAGGTCAGGCTTTTGCCTCTCAGCTTTGTAGGTGTACAGCAAAGAGGGAAGTATAGCAAGGGGAAGGGACAATGAGAACATGGGAATTCTGAAAAAGGTGAAAATACAGAAAGCATCTGAACCTCCAAATCCAAGTGTGGGCTCACACAAAAATAATGCACTACAACTGCAAGATCAGACTTAGGTGGATTAGATCAGACTTCTTATAATCTACTTTTGCTCAAAATAGACTACATTTTTCTAATGCACTTACTGAAATTACTGCATCTTTAAAGGTTTGTCTGCTAAATCTGCCTGCTAAAATGTGTCCACTGGCACCTCTTTTGAAGCATCTGGATTTCGAGAGATCCTGAACATGCTCACAGCTGTATTTAGGTGACTACTGTTCAGCAATTTGTGTGTTGCCCTCAGTATCTGGGGAGCTTTCACAACTTGCCCAACCGCTTGTTAGTGAACGGAGTAACAGAATCAGCTAAAATAGGCAAAATGGGCATATTCAGGGCGTTACTGGAAGGCGGGGAGGTGAACAGACCAGGGGCAAGCATATAGGTATACAGCTGTGCAGCCTAGAAAAAAAGCTAGCAAGCATTAAGATAACCTTCAAAGATAAAGGACTATGGTTACCAATGCTGTCACTTCATAATGGACTTTCTCTTCAAAAGGTCAAAACTAAATCCTCCATCAAAACTACAGAAATACCAAATCTTCTGCAAGAGTGTTCACACCCTCAGTGTTAATATAATAGAACAGATATATGAGCTGGAGTGCAGTTGTCAGTCAAACATTTAAACTCTTCCTTGAAGTAGGTCAGTATTTCCAGGCAACCAGAACATAAAAACAAAACAAGTGACCTCCATGCCTATTATAACAAATCTCCAGCAGGGTCTGGGTTTATGAAATGACTGGGCATGATGCAAATCTTGGCCACTGCACTGGAAAGACTGGCCTGTTTGTCACTCTAGAGAAATTGTGATCAGACAAGAATAAAATTTTAATAAAATATCAGAGGAGATAGAAGATGTTTCCCACTCCTAAAATGCGTGCCCTGCCAGTTCAAGACTATCTTTGACAACATGGCCTTAGGATGGAGGCTGACCATGCCAGAGATCTTCACCTGCAACAGAACGCTGCTTCTCCTGGAGCAAAGAACTAGGTGGTAGTTTGCCAGCACGTGAGAGTGATATCCTCAGCAGTCCACAGGAGGGAACACCCTAGTTGCTGGGTGGCGAGCAGCTTTCTATGGACAGGCTGTGTAGCTATATCCTAGAAACAGCAGAAGAGAGAATGCTGCTCCTCCCGGCTCAAGTCTTAAGGGCATTCTAAGCTCTTAGTTCGAACTCCCCTCATTCCCACTTCCTGGACACACAGCAAAGATTAAACCAACTCATTCCGAGACATCCAGGTCATCCTCCTCAAACTAAATCCAAGGCTTGCTTTATCAAATCTTTCAGAATCAAAGATATATTTGTAAATGTACATTTTCTCAGTTGAGTTCAGTATTGGGGCCACTCAAGCTCCTGGGACAGGATGTCGCTGTCACATCCTTTGCAACTCCTCTCTCCTTCACACAACCACAAGCACCCACCTAGGAAAATCTTAAGCTAGTGTTGCATTTGTGTTGCATTTGTGTTGCAGTTGTATTTTGTGTGTGGGTCAACGTCTGTGCCTGACATGCATCAGAGGCAGCTGCTGCCCGTACCTACTCCAATTTACCAGTAAGAGGTCAGTGTCCTGGCTTCTAGCAGTGGCTTGGCTCCTTACTTTATGATTATGCAATTCACTGAAATGCACTCTCCCCAGACCAGTGCGTGGAGACTCCCACTGTCTTCCTTCCACATCCCAATGAGACAAGGTCAGGCAGAGTGTATTGCTGCAGGACAGCAGCAGGGTTTGGACTGTGTTTCATGCTGTGGATCTCTCCTGGGTACAAACATGACTGGCCACTAACATAGTTGCATTAGTGCCAACTGCCAAGTGAAAACAGGGCGGCTGAAAGTAGGCTGGGGAAGCTGGTTTGCCTCCCCAACTATGCGAAGTGAAACAAATTGTTCTGCTTTTCCACGTACTTAATTGCTCCCAATATATGTGGTTGCTAAAACCAAGTCTGCACAGCGTAAATCTTGCAAATTGAGCATAGCCCTGACGCTGTGCATTTGGCTTGCCAGCTGCACGGCCCTTGCTGTGTCATATACACAAAGCCCCACGTACCCACAAAGCCTAGCCGTGCAGCAGGAGTGGAGAGGCACCTCTGCTCTTGGGCAGAGCAACTACCTGCCAACGAGGAGCGCGTCACACAGCAAGCGGAGATCTGGCACTCAGGCTTCTCTTGCTGCTGCATCAAGGTACGTTGCCTGTCCATCTGTAAGGGTTGTGTAAGCCTGGATAAAGAACGTAAGTCCTGCCCAGTGGCAGGGAGCCTCCTTCTTCCTTATCAGCCAACATTAGTCAGAATGAGGAGGAAAAAACATGGTAAGCCCTTTAAATCTTTGTCATTCCCTGGAGTCCTCTAACATTCCCATGGTAGAATTAAGACAGATGGAGCTTGAGAGCACTACTCTAGTAAGTTACTTCTGTAGCACTCGTCTGTTGGGGGAGGAGTGCCCTGGTTAAGTTATGCCATCCTAGCTAATAAGCAATAACAGAATCACAGAATCACAGACTGGTTTGGGTTGGAAGGGACCTCAAAGACCACCCAGTTCCAACCCTCTGCCATGGGCCAGGACACCCTCCACTAGCCCAGGCTGCCCAAAGCCCCATCCAGCCTGGACCTGAGCACTGCCAGGGAGGGGGCAGCCACAGCTCCTCTGGGCATTCCATGCTAGGGCCTCACCACCCTCATCATGAAGAATTTCCTCCTTATATCTAATATAAATCTATCCCCTTTCAGTTTAAAGCCATTATGCCTTGCCCTATCACTGCTTGTCCTTGTAAACAGCCCCTCACCAGCTTCCCTGTAGGCCCCTTTAGATACTGGCAGGCTGCAATGAATTCTCCCCAGAGTCTTCTCCAGGCTGAACAAGCCCAGATCTCTCAAGCCTGTCCCTGAAGAGTCTAAAGTCTTCTCTCCTGAGGTTCACGGCAGTAAGCTTGCTGTGCACTCTACTCACTGCCCTGAGGATCCTGAATTCCAGTGTTTCATGGTCACTGCAGCCAAGGCTGCCCTTGAGCTTCACAGTCCCTACCAACCCCTCCTTGTTGGTGAAAACACAGTCCAGCATGGTACCTCTCCTTGTTGGCTCCTCTATCACTTGAAGAAGGAAGTTACCATCAATGAATTCCAGGAACTTTCTGGATTCCTTATGCCTTGCTGTGTTGTCTCTCCAACACGTATTAGAGTGGTTGAAGTTCCCCAAGAGGACCAGGGCTTGTGATTGTGAGGTTACTCCCATCTGTCTGCAGAGGGCCTCATCTACTCAGTCTCCCTGGTCAGGTGGCCTGTAGCAGACCCCCATTATAGTGTTACCTGTCCCCACTATCACTTTAGTCCTGGCCCATATGCTCTCAATCTGTTTCTCATCCCTCCCCAGGCGGAGCTCTATGCACTCCAGCTGGTTACTGACACAAAGAGCAACTCCCCCTCCTCATCTGCCCTGCTTGTCCTTCCTAAAGAGCCTGTGTCCTGTTCCAACACTCCAGTTATAGGAGCCAGCCCATCATGTCTCTGTGATGTCAATGAAATCACAGCCCTGCAGGTACGCACATGTCTCAAACTCCTCTTGTTTATTCCCCATGCTACGTGATTTGCATAACAGCATTTTGGATGGGCCCCCAATGAAGGTGACTGGCTGGAGCAGTTAGAATTCCTCTGACGTAATTAACCTGTGTTTCCTTGCTGGTTCCTATTACCTCAGGAGCCCCTGGCTCATCTCTGCTAGACTGCAAGTGTGCTGTAGTACATCCAATGTGTCTGCACAACAGGCTGAGGGCCCTGTCTGGCACTCTGTTCCTCCAATCTTGGCATGTCATCCCACAACCTGCAGCAGGCAAGCCTGACATTATCCCCCTCCCTCTCTGAGCTTTGCTTAAAGCTCTGTCAATGAGCCCCACTAGCTCCTGGACAAACACCCTTTTTCCCTCTTTGTGATAGGTGAATCCCATTCAAATTCATCATGCCTGGTGCTGTGTAGGCCATCCCCTTGTAAAATAAGCCAAAACTGTGATGGTGGCACCAGTCATGAAGACAAATGTTAATGGACTGTGTACATCTGATTCTCCCAACATCACTGTCTGCAAATGAAAGGAGGGAGGAAAACATAACCTGCACTCCAAATTCCAACCAGCTCAAGATCCTGAAGTCTCTTTTGATAACTCTTGCACTGTGCGTTGTGGCATCATCACCACCCACTTGGAGAAGCAGTAGTGGGTAGAAGTCAGAGGGCTGTAATGGGCTGGGGAGTTTCCTAGTAACATCTTTAATGTGGGCCTCAGGGAGGCATCAGACTTCCCTAAGAACAGGGTCTGCTCGGCATATCAGATCCTCTGTTTCCTCTCAGAAGGGGGTCACCTACAACTATAATCCGCCTCTTCTTCCTAGTAGAGATGATTGTGATATGGTGGGTGGGCTTTCTTGGCCTTGGTGACGCTGCTGGTGTAGCTCGACTGTCATCCATTTTCTCCATTAACTAGCCTTCCAGAGCCAGAGCCTCACACCTATTATACAGAGGCACCTGGGAAGGCAAGGTGGGCAAGGAGGAGGTTTGCCTGCCAGCCCAAGCGCGGACTTACTTCCATTTACTCCTCCCTTTTAAACTACGTCCTTCAACCTGGCAGGATACAGGGTCCCCTTCATCTTGGGGTTTCTCTGGTGTCTGATTCTGCCTCAGGGAGGGAGAGCTTGGCTCCACCGGTCTGTCTCTTTTTTCAGCCTCGCTGATGTTCCTTAACCTTTCTACTTCCTTTTATATCTCTGCCACCAGGCTGAGCAGATCATCCACCTGGTCACACTTAGACTCACAGAATCACAAAATCTCCTGAGTGGGGAGGGACACATAAGGATCATCAAATACAACTCCTGGCTCCACACAGGGCCAAGTCAGAGCATGTGTCTGAGCACATTGTCCAGATGACTCTTGAACTCAGCCAAGCTCAGTGCTGTGACCCCTTCCCTGGGGAGCCTGTGCCAGTGCCCAACCACCCTCTCAGGAAAGAACCTCTTCCTAATGTCCAGCCTAAACCTCCCCTGTTGCAGCTTGATGCCATTCACACAGCCGTTCTCACCACTGACATCCCTTGCCAGTGAAAGGCTCTGGCATTCCCTGAAGCCTGAGAATGTTTCTGTGGCAGCTCTATCTGGGTTGCCACATCCATTAAGGTGAGTGCAGAGGTCAGAGCTGGATGGATACCAAGGCAAAGTGCCTTCTGAGGGAGTGATGGCCACCAACAGATCTCACTTCCTCACCTGACAGAGTGACCAGGCCCTCCCTATGTGCTCTCCCACAAGAAATGCCATGCCAATCCCTGGCTGATGCACCCTGCTCTGTTTGCCCACTCTGTTCACAGTGCTCCATCTGGGTCTATTCTGCCCGCTCAGTGCTTCCCTGCCTCAGGAAAGCCAGGAAACCCCACAGTGCACTGAGATCTGCCGCTCTGCTGCAGGTCAGACTGGCACTGGAGCAGCTCCCCTTGGTGACATGAGTTCCATAAAACATTAATCTACAGCATGGTTGTCGGGGTTCTCAATCCCAGTTTTCAATTCTGCTGAGTAGATAACATGTGGAGGGTGAAATCTGGAATCACAGTATCAGGCAGAGCAGAATAATACATGCTATTCTTTCCTGTTGTACAGTTGCTTTTGGAAATATACTCTCAGAGAATCAAGTGATCTATTATTCTTCTTTTGGCCACCTCTAGTAATAATCACGGTCTCAAGACAACAGTGACACATGAGAGCAAGTAGATCTGCATACAAGGTGTCCACCTATGCTTCTGGGCTGTGGACTGCCTCGCACAAGCAGTCTCTCCAGAGTGCAGTATGTATCCACAAAAACAAATCTGTGGACATGGCTAGGACTTTCAGTGGTGATTAACAGTATCTTCTTTGGCAGTTAGCCAGAGGCATGTGAAACAGCCTACAACCGCTCTCACGACATCCTATACAAATGTAAGCGCTTAGTAATAAGAGGCAAGCATTTTTCTTTCCCAGCAGTGAAACTCAGGCACTTAGAAAATTTCCTCTATGCTGAATAGCAAATAAACTGCATACGTATAGTCGGACAGAGAGATGAGTTCTCCTGCTCACTGCAGCTGGCTACAGCTCAGAAGATTAGCGTCCTTTGCTACCAGGATAAACTCTACTACAGAATGAAATTGCTCCCTATCAGTCTGACAGAAGAGACATCTCCCCATGAGTTTTCCTCACTGTCAGCCTGGCCCAAATAGAAAGAAGCAAAGGACAAAGACACAGTAACATGAACAGTGAGCCCAACGTCTCTTTAACCCAAGGAGGGAGCGCTGACTGCAACACATTCAGATGCTAATTTTTGCTTTTATCTTTAAGAGCACGAAACTCACCCACAGAGGAAACTTTGTAACCCCAGGTAGTTTCCTTTTGAATCACATCTAGCTTGTGTTCTGCAAGGAATAAACGAAGCTTATTTCTTCTGGTGAGAACTGTCGCAGTCTACCAGCCTGGTTTGGGACAAGACGCTACTATGGTCTATTTGGGCAGTAGTGGGAGGCAATCACAACCCAACTCCCCAAAGACTGGTGTTGCCAGCAAAATAAGGCACCTAAGAAGTGAGGTGGTTGCAGTGCAAGTCATCATGTAGGTATTTTAGAGGCCACGAGTGAGATACGCTGTGTCCTTGTGAGGAGTTGGTAACGCCGCTGTATCTTTTTTCTCCACGGCTGGAATTGCTTTCATTGGCAGGTTGACAGAGGGGAGGAAGAAGGGAGCATATTTTGGAAACTGTATGAAACACGTTGCCCACATCAAACTCTTCTTTCTCCTCCTCTTGAGTTTTGCAGAAAGAAATTAACATTTAATGTAAAACAGCCTGCTTTGATAGCTGCCTGAGTGCTCCATTAAACATTTTCCACACCTCAGGCGAGACAAATATCTGGTCATAAATTCCAATTTGTCATGGATTTTCTAAGTCACAGGTTGACAGAAGCAGCAGTTATGACTCTCTGATCAGTATGCAGAGCCCATTACACTCTTTAGCAATACTTTTCAATGGACACAGCAAGAATTAGATAGTAGATTTAAAAAGCAAAGCACTTTGGTTTTGAACATAAGGCTGCTAGAAAAATGTTAGCAGAGATTATTTCACCAACACAGCACTGAGTCAGTAACAAAATGTAATTCCCTGTTGGATGAGTGCCATTATTTGTTGTGATTGCAGTTATCACTATTCATCTTCTATTTACATACCATGTAAATGTATACTGTGCTTTGTAGGAGACACCTAAAACAAAGCCCCTGCTTAGAAGAGTTTTAACATTTCTGCTCCAGAGACAAATTTAGTTCTACCAAATATTTAACAGTGGCAGCAACGTGTGCATCCTGGAATTATCTGGAGCAGGCATTTAATGTGTGCAATCCACAAGTCCAGCCAGAGCTAGTAAGTACTGGAGGACAGCAAGAAAAAAAAGAAAAAAAAAATCATCCTCCTATCCTCTAAGTCCAAGATAGTAACTCAGAAAATTAGCTAGCAAAAGAAGATTTGTAATCTCCAGCCTTCAACTTCCAGCCCTAGGTGATGGAAATGAGGAAGAGGAACAAAGAGAGGAGCCTAAGATGATCACAGGTTTTAAAAGGTTATGCGCACAGAACAATTTTCTGCAGGCAGGGCTCTAATGCCTTTGTAACTTCTCTCCATTTAAACCAACTAAGAAAGAGTTTTGGCTGTGATCCAGCATTCCTAACTAAATTCTAGGTGACCTGTGAAACTCTCCTCCTAGTGTAAGCGCCTAATTTCCTCTGCATTGCCAAACAGGAGAGGTGCCCTTAAAGGCCTCCAGAGAGAGGCCCCATTTACTTCCCTTTGCTAAGAAACCTTTCCTCTTTACCTATCAGATAAGACCCTGACTGCTCTTACAGGACCTGCAGACTCCATCACAGAGCGACACAAGTCTGCAGTACTCCAGCGTGTTTCATTCCTTGACATATGCTGCCAATTCAAACTCAACAGCTTCTTTCAATTTATTCAAAGAATTGGTTTTTTTCTCTTTCCACCATCTGACTCTAGAAAGCAGTATCTTTTGAGGAACCCCCAGAACATCCAGAGTTTCTAGATGAAAGCGGTCTTTCTGGAAACGTAAGCTGCATCTCTCTACAGCTTTTTACTTTAGGTTGCATCATCCTTTGCAGTTCTATTCTCCAGTAAGTGTTGCCAACTATGAGCCACTGAGTCACTGATTCAGCAGTGGCTGTGTGGGAATGGGTCATCTGAGTCCACACCACTGGGCAGGCGGGAGGAAGAAGGCCTAGTCTGTGCACCAGCTGTCAAGCAGTCAGCATAGCAGGAGAACAGTATTCCCCCCCACATCAGATTACTGACATGACCTGCCTGTGGAGGCTGTTGCAGAGAAACTCACAGAGAACCTCCCTGCAGGCTTCTGAACCTTCTCCTGAGGAGAAGGCCCTAGCAGCAGTAGGCTCTGCCTACCCATGCTTTCCCACTGTCCTGTAGGTCTTCCATCATTAACTGCATTTTGTATCTCAGAGGGGAAAGGTACTTCAGCAGTCCAGAAGGCAGCACATAGAGGTTATATGACAAAACACACAGGATCTGACTTGAATGTTTGCTTGGTCACTGAATAACATATAGTGTGCGATGAAGGGCTTTTCTCTGCAACTGTGAAGCAAAAGTCCCTGTCTCAGGCTGCTGACTGTTGTGATTTGCTGGCATTTGCAGTAGCCTGTGTTTGAATGCTGTAGTCCATGTGTGAGGTGGCCCATCACAGCACGGAGGACTGCCCTGGCACTGGGATACATCCCACCTCGCTGAAGACCTCTTTCAGAGCTATGAAGTGCTGCTCAGCAAGAGAAGAGCCGCTGCTCTCTGACAGCCCTAGAGGAACACACAGCTGCAGCTATGTTTGTTAACCTGCTCTACCTGTAGAAGCATCTCCAGTAAGGGCAGAATTTGCATCACAGCATGCCTCCACACCACCACAAGGAAGTGGCAAAGTGGGAGAGAGAAAGACAGTCTACCTTGGTCAAAAGGTGGTAAAACTGATAATGTGCTCAGCATGAAACGGATGTGGGGAGAAATGCTGTCAATTATTACTTCCTTATATGACATTAATGCTTAAACATTTTTCCAGAAACAAAGTCTAAGGAAACAAAGTAAAAGTCACATCCAATCACTTGTATTTCTCCTGGCATGAGACCTTTCTGAGAAAACAGCCTTTCTCAACTCACGCCTAGTGACCTTCATGATCTCGATACAGATCTAACCAATCTTAGTTCCCTGTCACTCAAGTTAGTGAGAATTTCCAAAAATAGCAAGTTTCTGGTCCCATCTCGCTCACTGGGGCTAGGAGATGTTCAACAAGGTGGCCCAGTAAAGTTTTAAAAAAGAAGAAAAATTGGAAAGACTAAAAACATGTAAGCAAATTATTTTAGCCTCTTGTTTTGTTCTTCCTTTCTGTCTGTAGGAGGGGAGGTTTTCCTAGGGACTGCTGGAAGGCAGAAACGGGTGAGCTGCTACCAGGGACTGGGCTTCTGCAGAGTGCTCTTAGGACACACAGATCAGCTCTGCTCCAAGCCACAACACTGTACCACAATAGGTGACTGAGTACCTAAACTTCCAGGTTTGCTGCCCTACAGGGATTAGGCTGACACAATGCACTTCCAAATAAATCTGTGTAACTATCACTCAACAGTAATTCAAACTCCGCAGTTAAAGGAGCAATTCTGACTTTTAGCCTGGCAAAGTAGAAGCACCTTGCTGGGACTCCCAGAAGAGCACAAATGATACCAACATCAGAGGTACACTTTTTCCTCACTGTCACATCCACTTTTTTTGGCAGCAGAGATGGATGCAGAAAATTGCAGGGGAGAGAAACATTCCAGAATTAATATCCCAGTACTGGTATTTGTTAATATTTTGAACAGCTTGTGCAACAGGTATTTTTTCTTTCTTTCTTTTCAACATAGGAGAAACAAGAGCTTATTTCTAAACTGAATTGTTTCCTAAAGGCTAGATTAACCATCCTTATTAACACTATCTTAATTAATTGCATGAATAGTCCCTTACTAGCCCTTCTGCCACCAATCTCCCTCAATGCCAGATGTGTTTAAAGGTAAGGACAACTACAGGCAAGCAAGGCATTAGGTGCTTTGGTCTGCAATGCCTATGTATGTGATTTGGCTAGGTTCTTTTCAATCTAGTTTACAGCAATAAGGTCATTTTATTTGTGTTCCCATGCATGCACATCTATCGGCAGGGGAATATCCCAGGGTGAGATTTCTTGCATGATAGGAAATAACAAGCTGAGTCTGCTGATGTTAAAAATGCTGCCTATTCTAAGTATTTTTAAGCAGGTTTAATTTTTTTTTTTATTTATTTATTTATTTATTTTTATGAACATGCCTTTTCTGCAATAGGAGAGTTGCTCTCTGCCTCAGTGCTTACATCAGCCTAGAGGACCCCTCCCAGACAGCCTGTGGAATCAGAGTGTAAGCTTCTTGGCACGTGTTTCATTTCTGCTAAAATGCAGAAGCACCAGGAAGAGAACTGAAATCTGCTCTCTTGGAACATACGTTCTTCTCTTAGTCCCCAGAAAACTTTAGCCTTAGGTACATGACTACCTGGCACTGAGACAAAAGCAAAACAAAAATTCTGTAAAGCTGGGTTCTGAGCACTTAAATGTTGGTGCAAAAGTAATTTCAGTCTGATGTATAGATGCCAAGGCTGTGGTCTAGATGCGTAGCCCAGATGATTTAAAAAAAAAAATATCTACAGGAGATAAATGACTTAATGCTCCATCCACAAACTTTGGGAAATAGTGAAGTCACAGGGAGTGATGATACTTGAGACGATAAATAAAAAGAATTCACTTTAAAGTAAACATTCAATGGAAAGACTGCCTCATTCTTCAGAAAAGCAAACATAGCTCAACTCGTTAATTCACATGTCGGGAAACCTCACAGTCCTAACTCAAATGCAGAAGCCTCTGGCCTCTATCCCTCCTTTGCTCAGAGAAGATTTAATAGGAGATTACTTGAGTGAGGTCTCATATTGCTTAAAACCAAATTAATGCCTGAAACTCTACACTGGTATAACTGACCGCTCGCACTGGGAAGCATTCACATAAAGGTTTGCAAATCAAACACTGATGTGACACTTACGTTCACGTTCCACGCACTGTCCTTCCCTTAAAACACAGAACTGTAACAAGCCCGGAGCATGTGTATAAACCTATAAAAATGTTGTGTACTCATACATCAGTGATTTACTGTGGGTCCCAACGATCAGAACGGATTCACTTTCACGTGAATGTACAGGACTGTGGGAGCTCCTGCAGATCGGAGTACAGCGATGTGAGACACCAGCTCCAGGGGCAACTAGGAGTTTCTCGCACTTGGGGTGGAAAGGTGAGCCCTCTCCACAATGGACCTGCTCACCGCATGGCTTCCACACCTTGGCTCGCCCAAGTCCCCACCATCGGCTGCCACTGCAGCGCTCCCCCATCCCCATCCCCAGCGCCCACCCTCACCTGCTGTACACCAGGCACTCCATGTGGTTGATCTCCTTGTCAGAGCGGTAGCGGCTGTAATCCTCCCAAAGGTCTTTGATGGCAGTGACCGCCAAGATGAAGAGGACGGGGGCCAAGGCCAGCTCTGGCTGGAAGGCATTGACAGCCGGCATGAAGTTGAGCAGCGCGATGAACACAAAGTAGACATTGGCCAGGCGGTGGAACTGCTCAAAGAGGTTCTTGGGCAGGAAGGAGAGCACCGTGTACTTGGTGGTCTTGAGGCGGTTGCTAGCCAGGACCGTCTTGCTGGACTTGTCCACCTCGGGCTCAGGTAACAGCAAGTTGGAGCGCACCAGACGCGTCTTGCTCTCCTTCTTCTTCCTCCGCCTCCTCTTCCTCTGCCTCTCCTGCCCGCCCGGCAGCACCTGGGGCGCTCCCTCTCCCGCTGCCGTGCCCTGGGACATCGCTGCCGTCCTCCCCGCCGCCCTCGCAGCTCCCACCGCCAGGCACGGCCCTAAGTTATCATCCTCCGCTGCCCGCCACGGCTCTTTCCTCTTCCCCTCCGGGGGCGGAGGAGGGCTCTCTCGAACCCTCTCCTAACCGCTCTGCCGGGACCTCGCTCGCTTTCTCCTCCTCCTCCTCGACCGGGGAGGGGACGTGGGCAGGCGGCGGGCCCAGCCCTCCTCCCGCGGGCCTCGCCCCGTCCCGCTGGCTGGCCGGGCCTCGGGCCGGCCCAGGGAGCGGGGGATGCGGCGGCCGCCGT